>JAVJIF010009882.1:0-79037 GCA_038442645.1 Agave tequilana
TGAAAATCACCTAGAGGGGAGGTGAATAGGTGATGATGCTAATCAAAGAGCAATTTAAAAATTTAAAGTCACAACAATCACCAAATAAGAATCATAAGATGAATGCAAGCAAGTATGACAATGAATATGATGAGCAAGTAATAAGTGCAAGCAAAGTAGAGTAAGGAGTGCAAGAATGTAAACCAAACGCAAACACAAGGATATGTTATCGAGGTTCGAGCACCCAGCTCTACTCCCCGCCTTCCCCAGAAGGATTCTAGCTGCTTCCACTATCACAAAGATCTCAATACAATGGAGTACCCAACTCCTACAATCTCAAGTACAAGTAATTTCCTTGGTAGTCAAAAGACCACAAACTCTCTCTTTCAAATATCTCTTCTCTTACAAGGTCCTTAGAGAATATTGAGTAGGAATGAAGCTCTTGTGTGTAAGGAGAAAAGAAATTAAATCAGAGAGTATCACAAAACACTTCAGAAATTAGAGAGTATTTCAGCCCAAAAACCAAGAAACAAAGTCTTTTGAAAGCCTTAAACTTTTGAATTTTCTAGCAATAGGTTGTAATAAATCTCTCCCCAAACACCCCTATTTATAGGAGAGGGCTAGGTTAAGAGATAAAAACAAAACTTAAGGCTAATTAAGTAATATTAGATTCAAAATATATCCCTAAATCAAATTTTAAACACAAAAAGACACTTAAAATACCCCAGAAAATAGCCGTTTACTGTTCAACGGATCTGTCGGTCGACCGCACGAACAATCATTTTTTGACCGTTGCAGGCCAACGGTCGACCGCCAGGTCGACCCAATCTAACCGAGACCAAGGTAGCTTACAGTCGGTCGACCGATCGGTCGACCGATACAACGTGCACACAGATATGTGCACAGCCAGAGCCACGGTCGACTGGGACGGTCGACCGCCAACCTGTCATAGGTCCGGTCGACCGTTCGGTCGACTGGCTCAGGTCAAAAATCAGGATTTGAAGAGAAAATAAAGGGGATTTTGATTTTGATAAAATAGTTTTGAACATAGATTTGTATAAAACACAAATATATATCTGTAGGCCAAATCTTGTAAACAAAATGTTTTTGTATAAATTATAAGAAAACATTTTGGAATAAACATGTGCGCAAAAACGTGTGTGATAGAGCTTCAAATCTATCCACTATTCTTTAACAAACTATAAAACTAAAAATACAATGATTAAATACTCTTTGAGCAATCTTCAAGTCTTAGAGCCATCCAATGCCTTACTTGTGCTTTCTCTTCTATGATTCTTCCTTGATTGTGCAATTTGCCTTCCTTGCTATGTGAAACTTAGAAGTTCTTGCAAAAGCTAAGCCAATGGTCTCCAAACATGGTACAAAACCTGAAACTTATCTTGAACAAATTCATTAGTACCAATAGCTCTTATTTGGTTTGTCATCATCAAAACACAAAACAAGAGAGTGTAACCTCTTGGGCCAACAATCTCCCCCTTTTTGATGATGACAAAACAAATAGGCTATAGACAAAAATATGGGGGAGGAGAAGACTCCCCCTCAAATTATGCTATATTTATGCTATATGAAAAAACACAAGAATTTATTAAAAACATAAAACATTTATTAAAAACACAAAAACATACTCTTGATGCCAATTGAAAAACAAATTGAAACAATACCAATAAAACACAAACAAGATACAAGAGTTCTCAAATTCATAAAAACATAAGACTCATAACAAAAACTCATAAAACCAAAACATATAAATTCATATGGAACCAAGACCAAATGAACTTATTTTTGTCCATGTAAACTAATTCTCCCCCTTTTTGTCATACATCAAAAGGGTTATGAAAAACATGTTTTAATCAATAACACAAACATTAAGTTCTCCACAAATAAACGAAATCTAGCAAAATCAAGTGGTTTAGTGAAAATATCGGCTAGTTGTAAATTCGTGGAAACATAATCAATATCTATATCTCCTTTCTCAAAATGATCTCTAAGAAAGTGTTATCTAATCTCAATGTGCTTGGTCTTACTATGTTGATTTGCATTCTTAGTCATGTGTATAGTACTAGTATTATCACAAAATATTTTTTATATGATCAAAATGCAAATCAAATCAGGAGAGTATGTTTCATCCAAACTTGTGCACAATAAGCCCCTGCGGCAACATACTCCGCCTCGGCGGTTGAGAGTGCTACGGAATTTTGTTTCCTAGAGGACCATGAAACAAGACAATTACCAAGAAATTGACATGTCCCACTAGTACTCTTTCTATCTACTCTACAACCCGCAAAGTCGGCATCCGAATAACTCGTCATTGAGAAAATCTCCGGTTTTCGGATACCATAGACCCATCCCAATAGTGCCCTTAATATAACGAATAATGCGTTTTACCGCAATAAGATGGGACTCTTTAGGACACGATTGAAATCTAGCACAAAGACACACACTAAACATGATATCCGGCCTACTTGCCGTTAAATATAAAAGACTTCCTATCATGCTTCTATATAATTTAATATCAACATTTTTACCTTGGTCATCTTCATCAGCTTGGTTGTAGTTGCCATGGGAGTGTTGCAAGTCTTTGAGCCTTCAAGTCCAAACTTCTTTACAAGTTCCTTTGCGTACTTGGCTTGACTTATGAACGTCCCGTTTTGCAATTGCTTGATTTGGAGTCCAAGGAAGAAATTTAGCTCACCCATAGAAGACATTTCAAACTCAAGTTGCATTACCTTTTCAAAATCCTTGCACAAAAGCTCATTAGTAGAACCAAAATTATATCATCAACATAAATTTGCACAATTAATATATCATTATCAACGTGCTTAGTGAATAGAGTGGTATCTACTTTGCCTTTAATAAATCATTTGAAATAAAAACTAGAAAGCCTTTCATACCAAGCTCTAGGAGCTTGTTTCAATCCATATAAAGCTTTATCAAGTTTAAAAACGAAATCGGGATGAACATAATCAATAAAACCGGGAGGTTGAGAAACATAAACTTCTTCATTAATAAACCATTCAAAAATGCACTTTTCACATCCATTTGAAAAAGTTTAAAATTTTTGAAAGATGCAAAAGCTAGTGTCATCCGTATGGCTTCAAGCCGTGCTACGGGTGCAAAGGTCTCTCAAAGTCAATTCCTTCAACTTGAGTGTAACCTTGGGCCACTAACCTAGCTTTATTCCTAATGACATTTCCGGACTCATCCATCTTGTTTCTAAAGATCCACTTAGTACCATTATTGGTCTATCGTGGGGTTTAGGAACAGGTGCCAAACTTGGTTGCGCTCAAATTGATTGAGTTCCTCTTGCATGGCAAGCAACCAATATGGGTCCGTCTCGGCTTCGAGAATGCCTTTGGGTTCAAAATGAGAAATGAAAGCAAAGTTACCACATAGGTCATGGAGTTTGGAGCGTGTTGTGACTCCTTTAGATGCATCACCCAAGATGAGCTCCTTAGGATGATTTGTAGCGTATCTCCAAGCTTTAGGAAGCGTTTGAGAGCTTTCCTCTTTATCCTCTTGAACATCACCAATAGATTCTTACTTTTCTTCTTGAGCGGGTGAGTCCTTCAAGGATAGTCTCTCCATGTCTTCACCTAATGGTTCAATCTCTACAACATTCTCAACAACCACATTAGATTCTTCAAATTTAACATGCATGGATTCTTCTATGGTAAGTGTAGATCTATTGAAAACTCTATATGCTTTACTAGTAGAAGAATATCCAACAAAGATAGCTTCATAAGCCTTAGCATCAAATTTACCCAATTATCCTTAGTATTTAAAACAAAACACTTGCATCCAAAACTTTGAAATATGCAACATTTGGTTTTCTAGAATGATACATTTCAAAAGAAGTTTTTGAAGAATTTTTGCATAAATAAATACGATTCGATATATAGCATGCGGTGTTTACGGCCTCGGCCCATAAATATTGAGGGAGGTCATATTCACTTATCATTGTCCTAGCCATCTCTTGAAGTGTTCTATTTTTCCTTTCTACAACTCCATTTTGTTGTGGAGTTCTAGGACAAGACATTTCATGCTTAATTCCCTTTTCATCACAATAAGTCATGAAGAGTTGGTTAATAAACTCACCACCTCTATCACTCCTTATTCTCAAAATCGGAAAACCCTTTTCTTTTTCAACTCTTTTTCGAAAAATCTTAAAATGAGAAAAAGTTTGATCTTTATTTTGCAAAAAGAAAACCCAAGTAAAACGGGAAAATCATCAACTAAAACAAATGCAAATCTACTTCCATTTAAACTTTTAGTTTTAGTTGGTCCAAAAAGATCCATATGAATTAATTCTAAAGGCCTAGTTGACATGATATCCTTGATTGGTTTGAAGGAAGACTTGGTTTGTTTCCCAAGTTGGCATGCACCACAAATGCGGTCTTTCTCAAACTTCAAGCAAGGAATACCCTTCACCAATTCCTTTGAATTAATCCTAGAAAGATGTTCAAGATGTATGTCCTAATCTTCTATGCCAAAGCCAAGATTTTTCATCAAAAGCATTCAAGTATTTAGTAGAACACTCAATATTAAGCATGTCAATGATATAAACATTATCATCACGAAAACCGGTGAGAATACAAACATCGGATTTAACATCAAAAATTTTGCAAGAAGAATTATCAAAAACAACTTTAAGTCCACGGTCACAAAGTTGACTAATGCTAAGTAAATTATGCTTTAAACCATCTACTAAAACAACATTTTCAATAATAGGAGATGCACCAATTTGAATGTTATCTATACCGATGATAGTCCCTTTGGAGTCATCCCCGAAGGTGACGGTGCCACCTTCCATGTACCTTGATAGGGTTGTGAAGTTATTGATGTCCCACGTCATGTGTCTTGAACAACCACTATCAAGGTACCACCGCTCCCTACGTCTTGGAGCTTTGGTGTGTACCTACATCAAATAATTTAAGAGTTGATTTTGGTACCCACATTTTCTTGGGTCCTCTAGGGTTAGTGTCATGAACCCAAACTAGATTATTTGTTCTATTTAGTTGATCATAACAAAACTTAGCTAAATGTCCATTTTTACCACAATATGTGCATCTATAAACTCTACCATATTTAAAAGCATAGTGAGTGTGTGATTTGTGATCATGAGAAACTTTAGCATGAGAGGTGTGGACATGAGAATTTTTATCTTGTGAAATTTAGTATGAGTAGTGTGCTTTTTAGAAAACATGTCCTCAAGTTTCTTAGTATTGAAAGCACAATCATTTAAAACTTTTTCAAAATCAATCATTTTGGATTTAAAGAAGAAATTTCTTTTTCATCAATAATAGGAGATTTTGCCTTACAAGAACTTTTGTAGGCACAAATTCTTTTTGCATGGAAATGAAATTAGAAGAAATATCATCTTTTTCTTTAGAAACAATGGCAAGTTGATTCTTAAGAAAAGCAACTTCTTTTGTAATTTTAAGCATTCAAGTTTCTTATTATCATAAGTTTCAGAAAGTTCTACAAAGGCATGTACTAGAACTTCCTTAGTTCATCATCTTCATCATCAAGGGATTGAGGGGTTACCTTAGGTGTGTTTGTCATGAAACACATATTAGCTTGATCCACCTCCTCTTCGGACTCGCTTTCCGAATCCCATGTTGCTTTGTATGCTTTCTTTTCCTCCGGCTTCTTTGGCTTGAAGGAGGATGTCATCTTCTTCTTGAACTCCGGACAATCCGCCATGATATGTCCGGGTTTGCGGCAATTATAGCAAATGATCCTCCGTTCCTCTTTGCCTTCGAATTTTCTCCGGAAGTTGAACTTGTTCTTTCGGTACAACCTCTTGACATTCCGCACAAGTAGAGTTAGCTCCTCATCTTCTTCATCGTCTTCTTCATCGTCATCATTGGTGGATGAAGTCTTGAAGGGTATGGATTTCTTCTTTGAAGTAGTGGCTTCTTCTCTTGCCTTCTTCTCCATCTCATGGGTCTTTAGGTTCCCAATGAGACTAATGATGTCCATCTCGTCCTTGTCGTTCAACTCCTTTAAGGTGGTGGCCTTGATCTCCATGAAGAAGGAAGCGCCCGAATCACTTTCCGCACCTTTTGATCGTTGGAGATGTCATCACCTAATGAAGAAAGACCATTAGTGATTTTAGTGAAACGAGTAATCATGCTATCAATAGATTCTTCATCAAGCATTTTGAATGACTCATATTGAGACCTCAAGAGATCTATTTTAGCTCTCTTGACTTGTGAAGTCCCTTCATGTGTGACCAATAAGTGTTGCCAATCTCATAGGCGGATTGGCAATAAATTACCCGTGCAAGGTCATCCTCATTCAAGGCGGTTAAAAGGGAGTTTTGGGCCTTGGAGTTAGCCTCATATTCTCTAAAGTTGAAGTCGGTCCAAGTGCTCTCATCACTATCGGGTGCTACATAGGGTTTGGTCAAAGACTTAGCCACTAAACTACCTAATGATTGCAAAAAGATAGTCATCCTAACCTTCCAAATAGGGAAATTGAGTCCATCAAATTTAGGTGGGGATTTAATATTATCGGCCATGTTTACTAGTGTATGAATGATGGAATGAAAATGTTGATTAGCAAGTTTTAAGGATCTCTCTATGGATGTTAAGCCAAAACCTAGAGACAAGCTCTGATACAATTGAAAATCACCTAGAGGGGGGGTGAATAGGTGATGATGCTAATCAAAGAGCAATTTAAAAATTTAAAGTCACAACAATCACCAAACAAGAATCACAAGATGAATGCAAGCAAGTATGACAATGAATATGATGAGCAAGTAATAAGTGCAAGCAAAGTAGAGTAAGGAGTGCAAGAATGTAAACCAAACGCAAACACAAGTATATGTTATCGAGGTTCGAGCACCCAGCTCTACTCCCCGCCTTGCCCAGAAGGATTCTAGCTACTTCCACTATCACAAAGATCTCAAATACAATGGAGTACCCAACTCCTACAATCTCAAGTACAAGTAATTTCCTTGTAGTCAAAAGACCACAAACTCTCTCTTTCAAATATCTCTTCCCTTACAAAGGTCCTTAGAGAATATTGAGTAGGAATGAAGCTCTTGTGTGTAAGGAGAAAAGAAAATTAAATCAGAGAGTATCACAAAAACACTTCAGAAATTAGAGAGTATTTCAGCCCAAAAACCAAGAAACAAAGTCTTTTGAAAGCCTTAAACTTTTTGAATTTTCTAGCAATAATTGTTGTAATAAATCTCTCCCCAACACCCCTATTTATAGGAGAGGGCTAGGTTAAGAGATAAAACAAAACTTAAGGCTAATTAAGTATATTAGATTCAAAATATCCCTAAATCAAATTTTAAACACAAAAAGGCAAAACTTAAAATACCCCAGAAAATAGCCGTTTACTGTTCAACGGATCTGTCGGTCGACTGGTCGGTCGACCGCACGATCAAATTTTTGACCGTTGCAGGCCAACGGTCGACCGCCCGGTCGACCCAATCTAACCGAGACCAAGGTAGCTTACAGTCGGTCGACCGGTCGGTCGACCGATACAACGTGCACACAGATATGTGCACAGCCAGAGCCACGGTCGACTGGGACGGTCGACCGGCCAACCTGTCATAGGTCCGGTCGACCGTTCGGTCGACTGGCTCAGGTCAAAAATCAGGATTTGAAGAGAAAATAAAGGGGATTTTGATTTTGATAAAAATAGTTTTGAACATAGATTTGTATAAAACACAAATATATATCTGTAGGCCAAATCTTGTAAACAAAATGTTTTTGTATAAATTATAAGAAAACATTTTGTAATAAACATGTGCGCAAAAACGTGTGTGATAGAGCTTCAAACCTATCCACTATTCTTTAACAAACTATAAAACTAAAAATACAATGATTAAATACTCTTTGAGCAATCTTCAAGTCTTAGAGCCATCCAATGCCTTGCTTGTGCTTTCTCTTCTATGATTCTTCCTTGATTGTGCATTTGCCTTCCTTGCTATGTGAAACTTAGAAGTTCTTGCAAAAGCTAAGCCAATGGTCTCCAAACATGGTACAAAACCTGAAACTTATCTTGAACAAATTCATTAGTACCAAATAGCTCTTATTTGGTTTGTCATCATCAAACACAAAACAAGAGAGTGTAACCTCTTGGGCCAACACCTATCACAAAAAGAGGCACAGGAGGTATTGAAAGAAGCCCATGACGGTATGTATGGAGCCCATCAACCTGGCCCAAAACTGGCATATCGACTCCAAAGGTTGGGATACTATTGGCCCAAGATGATTGCTGACGCCATCACTTATGCCAAAAGATGTCACGCCTGCCAAGTGCATGGCGATTTCATCCATCAAGCACCAGGGTACCTTCACTCTACGACCTCTACCTAGCCATTTGAAATGTGGGGATGGATGTAGTTGGTCCTATCAGCCCGCCATCATCAAAAGGACATCGGTTTATTTTGGCAATAACCGATTACTTCTCCAAATGGGCTGAAGCCGTTCCTTTAAAGGAGGTAAAATCATCTTACGTGATCAAATTCGTTAAACATCACGTCATATACCGTTTTGGGGTACCTCGGTGAATTGTCCATGATAATGGACCTCAGTTCATCAGTCAGGCTTTTCAGAGATTCTGCGCTAAGTTCAGAATCCAGAGTGTGTCCTCAACGGCATACTATCCCGCCGCTAATTGTTTCGCAGAAGCTTTCAACAAAACCATCGGTAAACTTCTCAAGAAATTTATCTCGAAAAGTCAGCGTGACTGGGACGACAAGCTAGGTGAATGCTTATGGGCCTATCATACAACTGTTCGAACCCCAACTAAAGCTACGCCATTTTCTTTGGTATATGGGTGTGAAGCCGTGCTTCCACTGGAAATCCAAATTCCGTCTCTACGTGTCGCCTTGACAGCGGAGATGACGAAGGAGGAGAAGCATCGACAGCGACTCCAAGAATTGGAGGCCTTGGATGATAAATGTCTGCAGGCCCAACAACAAATCGAGCTCTATCAAATCCGGATTACCAGAGCCTTCAACAAGAAAGTTAAAGTGCGAACTTTCAAGAAAGGTGATCTTGTCTTATCCGTCAGAAGACCCATGGTGATGACACATAAGACAAAAGGAAAATTCCAGCCCAAATGGGAGGGACCATTTGTAGTAGAGTCAGTCTACTCAAATGGATCATATCGCCTCATAACCTCAAATGGCGATACACTCATGATGCCGATCAATGGTAGGTTCCTAAAGAAGTACCATCCTTAATAGTACTCCTCCTCTGATCAAGTTAAAAGTACACCTCTGATAAAAGCTCCAGATCCAAAAAAGTTTCTTTCCTTCACCAGACCACAAGCTAATCGAGCACTGGCTGCACCATGATGCATGATGTAAATATTGAGAAAGAAACTTGGGTTCTAATATTCCTATCTTCATCAACATCCGACGACTCCGACGGCTAAGGATAGAGGAAAATGTTGGCTTCTAAGCCCAACATAAGTCTTCGACAACTCACCATGCTGAGGGGAATAGTATGGCTAGCCCAACTCAAACGGTAGTTGGTAAAGGCACCTCAAATCCGTTGATAACTGAGGGTTTGCTAAAAATCCTAAGTGGACTTAGATCCACCCTCTCCTCCAAAGTCCCTTACCAATTCTCATACACAGAATGGTAGGTCTACAAAGTATAATCATTGCTATGTTAACACTATACCTCTGGTAATGAAAATTTTCAATACTCCCTGTTGAGTACAAACCTTATTTGTCAACTCTATACGGAGTAGTAAGCCTTCAAAATTGTCAGGTTAACGCTACACCTCTGACATTTTCAAACTTCACTTGTCAATTCTCATCAATAGAATGACAAGTCCTCAAAATTGCTCATATCGCAAGTCCGTTACTGTCAAGTTAAAACTACACCTCTGACATTTTTAAATTCCACTTGTCAATTCTCATCAATAGAATGGCAGGCCCTCAAATTGCTCGTATCGCAAATCAATTTTGTCAAGTTAATACCACACCTCTGACAAATTACTGTTAAGTTAACATTACACTTCGAACAGTAATCAAGTTGCTGCCAAGTTCAATATTATACCTCTGACAGTCATTTTCCTTCAGACTTCCATATTAAAGCTGAAATGAACGATGCTAAGTTTAATACTACACCTCTAGCGTCCAAGTCATTGCTAAGTTTAACAATACACTTAAGGCTATGACTTTCCCTCGGACTTCCTTGTTAAAGTCGAGATGACTAATGCCAAGTTCAAAATTACACCTCTGGCATTAACCTCGCTGTTAAGTTAAACATCACACCTATGGCGGCGATACTTTCAGTTTTCCCTAAATATAGCTGAAAAATGTTTGAGCCAAGTTCAATATCACACCTCTGACTCACACCCTTGTCAAGTTAACATCACACTTCTGACAAGACTATACTTGATCCGTTAAGTTAATATCACACCTCTAATGGTAAAAACTTTCCTAGATCCCCCGCGAATCTAGTCTCACTTGTTATTCTCCCCAACAGAACAACAAGTCTACCTAAAAATATTGTTATGTTAACATTACACCGTTAACAGTGTTTTCATTAGATCCCCAGCTGATCTTAATCAAGTTAATCCCTAACCTCTGATAAAAGCTCATCTCCCCTGGGGGTACAAGTTCTACCTGTCACTTTCCTTTATAGAGTGGCAGGTCCACAAAGTTATCCCTTATCAAGTTAATATCACACCTCTGACAGCATTGTTGAGTTCCTGAAATAGGATCTCTCTCTACAAACTTTAACTCTTTAAGATTATCATCATAGTTTTGACAAGTCAAAGATTATTTGCTTCTATTCGTCTGACTTTAAAAAAAGTTCAAGACAATAGAAAGGAAAAAAAAAGTGTCGCTTTTATTTATATCCAACATATGAAAGTGATACAAACGCTGATTGAGGCTAAACCTGCACAAAAAATACGAGATTATAGAACTTAAGAAAGAAAATGTGCAAGTGCTCAATTCTTCCGCTATAGTAAGTGGCTATGCGAGTCGTGATCCACAAGGAGGGTTTGCGATGGAAGCTTTACGGTTCTTTATTGAAATCGTTAAGAATAAAAGCGAAGGTTCTTCTCTGTTTTTAAGTTAAGAACAAGTGAAAGAATTATGTTATGTTAGAAGAGAATGAAAGATGAAAAAGGTGGAAAATCAGAAAACGATGAAAAGCGACTAAGTACAATGAAGTGGAGATGATAGAGTTGGAAGATGTAGTGATTTAATTTACAAAAATGAAAAAGAAAAGAAAATAAATATTTACCTTCTTTTCACCAAAAGCTTACCTTGAGTTCTTAGCTTCAATGTTACCTTGAATTGGAGGCAGTTAGCGCATAGCCCATAAGAGTCGAGTGTTGGTCTCTTCCACATTACATCATCAAGATACGCAAGCATGAAATGATACAGAGAGACTCACAATTCCATCGTCATGAGCTATCGGTGGCACTCGCAAAGGCAAACTCTTTCGATGCTTTTAGATTCACTTGGAAGACAGTTGTACCAAAAAGAAAGGTAAAATAGAAAAGAAGAAGAGAACTAAAAAGAACATACAAGGAAATAGCATTTATTTGATTTCATAACAATCGAAGAAAAGAAATAAAACCTTACACCAATTGTCACTTTTAGCTCAAGCTTCAGTCTTGTTCTTCGATGAAAGTTGATCTCCTCAGAATTACATAAATGAAAACTAAATTACATAAAAAAGAAAAGCAAAAACCTAAACTAAGAAATGAAAAACTAGGCTAAATCTTAATCTGCATTGACGTCCATTTTTGGTGCACGTAATGACCTTTTATAGGCCGAAAACCCAACCACCAAGATCCCGGGGAGGTCGGGGGAGTTCACGCTCCCCCTAACTCCCCAAGATTGCCGCGAAAACGTGGCCCAAGCCGCGTTTCCGCGGCCAGGGTGTGGCCAGATGGCCACACCCTGTTGGTGGGTCTCTCCGGGGGTTTCTTCTGGCTTTATCCTTTGTTGGTTTTGTCGTTTGAGCTCCGGATTCTGACGAAATGGCCTTGGATTCTTTGCTTTAACCGATCGATTCTGAGAGGATTCTTCTCAACCGGTTTCAACCTCTTGATTTTGCCCTGATTTTATGTGTACGAATTAACTCTGATTTAATTCAGAATTCTGGTGGGCTTTTGGGCTCATTTCTCTTCATCTCCTTAAGGATTGGGCCTGCAAATAAATTAAACAAATAATTAGGACAATGCAGGCTTTTATTCTAAAATAAGTATGGAAATGTGACATTAAATATGCAATATTAGTGACCAATCACACCCCCATACCTATCTTTTGCTCGTCCTCGAGCAAAACAACTCAACTATACTAAGGATTATTAGACCACTTTCGCAGGTCGCGCGATTGCACTGAGCATGTGTGACAAGCCGTTAAACCTCTAGGTTCCCCCTAGAGGACAAGTTTTGTCTCGTGAGGGTTTTCAGCGGATTGCACCCACAAAATCCATAAAAAAAGAGAAATAAAGAGTTAGTATTTTCGAAAAGCATTTTGAAAGAGAAAAATATTTGAAATATGATTGTAAGATCTAAGCAATCTATAAGTTATAGGAAAGCCGAATTTTTCATTCCTAAACTTAGTCTCTATTCAAAAATTTGTTATCAATCAAAGTAAGGAGTCAAATTGTGCTTCTCATCTAGTCTATTACTTTACCCTAAGTCATATGCACCTTGTGAATGTGAAAATTTTGACTAAGGGTTCATTAACTCTAACTCTTATGCCTTATTTATTTTATATATATACTTTTTTTGTGGTATTATTCCTTAGTTTTATTAGGCTTTCTAATCTGCCCATGTAACGAGCCTTTAATCGATAACTCCCAAACCAGACGGTCTTAGGGCACCAGGTGAGAAGACACCCCTAGGACTTAAGGACTCGAGCAAACAAGGCCACAAAACTAAGGATTTTATTAAATGAACCTCTTTTAGGCGTGAATACTTATGCTTTATTAGGCACAAATACCCAGCTTAATCAGAATATTTTTCTTTTCAAACTTATCTAATCATCTTTCGCATAAATACCAAGGCTTGCTTAGGCCAAAGCACCTAGCTAGTCAATAATTAGACTTTTTTTTTCAAACTCATCTAATTATCTTTTGCATAAATACTAAGGCTTTCTTAGGCCAAAGCACCTAGCTAATCAATAATTAGATTTGTTTATATATATATATATATATATATATATTATATATATATATATATATATATATATATATATATATATATATATATTTTATAAGGAATAAGAATCTTTGTTTTTGAACCCTAAGTGTGTAAGTGTATGAAGTGTGCATATTTCATCAAGGTAAAGTTCAAGACCAAATTACTTTGACAAATTATCTTCCTAACTCTAAAAATCAAACAAATAATCTTATTTTGACCAAGTATAAGAAATCCTAATTTGGATTTTCCTATTCCTTAAAATTAACTTAATTTCTTATAAAAATAAGTCAAAATATGTTTCTATTTTTCAAAAGTTTTTTAAAAAAAGAAAAATGTTAATTATTTTTTTATTTAAAGAAAAGTTATGTTAGACCCTCCCCCACACCTATCTCATGCATTGTCCTCAATGTATGAATTAATGCATAGATGCATGAAAAGAAGAAAGGGAAGGAAAATTGTTACCTTAAGGTGGTGGTTCCGGTGGTGGTCTGATTGGTCCACGAAACATGACCCAATCAACTTTTCTTGGGTCTCGGAGGAACCCACCAGCAATATCTTTAATATAACCCATTAAAAAGATGTATCCATAAAGGATCTTTATGAAATATTTAACCCCATCTAATTTTCATATTCCATAATTGATTTCGGAGTCAAATTTGTCAACCACCTCGTCCCAGAATGGAGTATGAAATGATAGAACAGTTGACTTGGGCTCAGGAAGTACAAGAACTAATACCGACTCAGGAAGGTAACTTAAGTCAAGTAAAGGTTCAAGAGTCGAAATAGGTTCAGAAATTGGGTCCAAGTCAAGAAGTTGAAACTCCAGTCCACATGTATTTTCCAACAATGGAACGTGACCTAATATGGGTGATTCCAGTTCAGGAATGATAGGTGGAGGAATCAAAACTGACTCTAAATATTACTCAAGTTTGGTAACAAAACGGGAGTCAAGATTGATTCAGAAAGTTGAACTGGATCACAGATTTGAGAATCTAGGTCACATATCTCATTGAGTTCAATATCAAAAAATTGAGAACTTGCCAATTTGTCAATAGGATCTTCAAAAGTGTATAATTGGTCAAGTTCAATATGATCCTCAAAGATGGGTGATTCAATTTCATTATGAATTGGTACAGGATCCAGTGTTGACTCAAGGACAAGATCGAAATCAGGTGAAGATACCGGAGTCATAATCGAATCAGGAAGTAGAATTGAATCACTAAATTGGGGTTCAGGATCATATTCATTTTTAAGTTCTATTTCAGGAAAAGGAAAACTTGCTAAACTGTCAATCTCTTTTTCAAAATTTGGAGTTTGGGCAAGTTCAAATGGTTGTTCTGAAATGGAATCTTGATTTCCAAAACTACATGACTCTTCGGCTCTAACAGAATGGTTAGTGACATCAGAACTGGTCCAACAGTGAGAACGTAGGGATTCGACCATCATATCTATGTCACGATTACGAGTGTTTTGAGCCTGAGTCATGGATTCAAGCATCTTTTCATAGTTGATAGGTTCATTGTTTTGATGAAAAGATGAAGAATTGTCTTGGAAGTGGTAGTGAAATTGTGAGTCCATCAGATTTTTGGATTTGTGTTTGGACTCACGCATACTCATTTCCAAAATTGATGGTTTCCTATTTTGGACGGGTGGAACTGAGTATGAATCTTGAACATAATGTGGACTGGGTGGAGAAGGAGGGCAAGGTGGTTGGAAATTATGCTCGGGGGAGGTGAATCCCCACTGACTCGGTGAAGAGTTGAACTCATTATGGAAATTATAGTTATTAGATGGGGGGTATGGGTCATATTGATTTGGATAAGACCAATCCGGCACACTAGGTTGGTTAAAGTTATGATATGCCGGGTTGGTAATATCCGAAAATGAAGTCGGTGTGTAATATGGATTATTATAGTTGAAAAAATTATTATTATAGTCCATATCACACACTAGAATACAAACAAAGAAAAACAAACAAATAAACAAACAAAAAAGAAAAAAAAATTTCTAGCCTAAGTTAGGGTAGACTTAGGACCTAGACGACTCCTAACTGGTTAGACTGTCCACGGGAGGTCTAATGTAGACTTTAACCACAAGCTAATCAGCCAGGTCAGGGCAAGGTTGGTGGGAGGTTTTCCGTCAAAGACGTTCCTTAATTAAATAACCACCAACCTTCGGGCTTTCGGCCCTCAATCCCTTTCCTAGACACTGATTTTACAGGAGTTAGATTCCAACATTTTTCCCCCTTAGGATAATCTCCTAATTGAGTCCGAGATGTCCCTAGGGCCAACGTCTACTCAATTTTAGTTAGGCTTGGGTTAGTGAGTGCTTGGGTTCTGATTTTTGGGCTAAGGAAGGGTGATTAAATCCCCACCTTATCTTGTTATTGGGTTGGTGCCCTTAAAATCAGTTTTTGTGCAAGTGTACAAGATAAATAAGATGCACTCTAAGCGATATAAATCAACCAAGAGATAGTCCTATTCTAGATGCAATGCAAACATACCTTGCTCCAGCACTCTTCAACAGTAAAAATAAAGGAATTAAAAAGACACGTGCCTAAAATGCAAATGTCTAATTAATTTTTTATCTTTTCAACACATATTTTACTGTTGATTATTAGCAGGCTTATGTTATGGCATATAAGAAAAATTAAAGTTGCAGCAACCTAGAATTTTTTTTAAACTAAGCAGCCCTGCAAAAAGCTGTTAGTAGTCAACTCTTTATTGCCGCGGAGCCGCGGCTTTTGCCGTGGACACGCGGCAATTCAGAGGGCAATGGGTCTCTGCTTTCTAGAGCAGAGGCTCAAGGCCACTTGTACGTCACTGCAATATCAATTTCCTGCTTTGATTGCCCTGTAACCTGCAACAGAGAAGAAAATTCGTTTAGTTCTAAAATTTTGCAAAAAAAAATTCAGATTTCAATAAAAACCGTTTTACCCTCCCCGGCAATGGCGCCAAAATTTGATTGAGGCTAAACCTGCACAAAAAATACGAGATTATAGAACTTAAGAAAGAAAATGTGCAAGTGCTCAATTCTTCCGCTATAGCAAGTGGCTATGCGGGTCGTGATCCACAAGGAGGGTTTGCGATGGAAGCTTTACGGTTCTTTATTGAAATCGTTAAGAATAAAAGCGAAGCTTCTTCTCTGTTTTTAAGTTAAGAACAAGTGAAAGAATTATGTTATGTTAGAAGAGAATGAAAGATGAAGAAGGTGGAAAATCAGAAAACCATGAAAAGCGACTAAGTACAATGAAGTGGAGATAATAGAGTTGGAAGATGTAGTGATTTAATTTACAAAAATGAAAAAGAAAAGAAAACAAATATTTACCTTCTTTTCACCAAAAGCTTACCTTGAGTTCTTAGCTTCAATGTTACCTTGAATTGGAGGCAGTTAGCGCATAGCCCATAAGAGTCGAGTGTTGGTCTCTTCCACATTACATCATCAAGATACGCAAGCATGAAATGATACAGAAAGACTCACAATTCCATCGTCATGAGCTATCCGTGGCACTCGCAAAGGCAAGGCTCTTTCGATGCTTTTAGACTCACTTGGAAGACAGTTGTACCAAAAAGAAAGGTAAAATAGAAAAAAGAATAGAACTAAAAAGAACATACAAGGAAATAGCATTGATTTGATTTCATAACAATCGAAGAAAAGAAATAAAACCTACACCAATTGTCACTTTTAGCTCAAGCTTCAGTCTTGTTCTTCGATGAAAGTTGATCTCCTCAGAATTACATAAATGAAAACTAAATTACATAAAAAAGAAAAGCAAAAACCTAAACTAAGAAATGAAAAACTAGGCTAAATCCTAATCTGCATTGACGTCCATTTTTAGTGCACATAATGGCCTTTTATAGGCCGAAAACCCAACCACCAAGATCCCGGGGAGGTCGGGGGAGTTCACGCTCCCCCTAACTCCCCAAGATTGCCGCGAAAACGCGGCCCAAGCCGCGTTTCCGTGGCCAGGGTGTGGCCAGATGGCCACACCCTGTTGGTGGGTCTCTCCGGGGGTTTCTTCTGGCTTTATCCTTTGTTGGTTTTGTCGTTTGAGCTCCGGATTCTGACGAAATGGCCTTGGATTCTTGGCTTTAACCGATCGATTCTGAGAGGATTCTTCTCAACCGGTTTCAACCTCTTGATTTTGCCCTGATTTTATGTGTACGAATTAACTCTGATTTAATTCAGAATTCTGGTGGGCTTTTGGGCTCATTTCTCTTCATCTCCTTAAGGATTGGGCCTGCAAATAATTAAACAAATAATTAGGACAATGCAGGCTTTTATTCTAAAATAAGTATGGAAATGTGACATTAAATATGCAACATTAGTGACCAATCAAACGCTCTCTTATACAATAAGATTGAGTGTTACAATAAAGGAGTACAAAGAAGTCCCTCTCTCCTAAAGGTTGCACTCACTCCTTGAAGCTTCTCACCATTCCAAATACAAGATGTTTGGAAGGGCGCCAAAGATGGGTTGAGCACTGTGATGACGTTCGGAGGTTGATTACGTCACCATGCATGACGTGAACGTCGAAAGAGTCCATTGTTAATCAAGAACAATGGTGTTTCTTGAGGTCGAAGGCAGCAGAATCTTTTGATTCCACCTGACCATCCGAAGTGGGGGTATGATCCTTCACCACCAGAAAGTCATCCAATGAGTAAGGAGTTTTCATCGATGTCACTTCTGTGGTAGGTGAAGGGAGAATCCAAGAACATACCCACCACTATATCTACTGCCATACTCACTCTGACCATGCCATGCCAAGAAGCATGACCGGTGCATTGAATCCAAAGAGATTTTGGCGGGTGTCAGGAGCCATGACTTCTTCTCCAGTGGTCGAGCATCGAACAAGTTCGCTAGCCGAAATATTCTCCCAGGGGCCCAGCGAATATGAAAAAGGATGATTATGCCTACCTGCAAGAAGCAAACAAAAATTAGAAGATCTGAAGCTTAGGATACTTCAATAGAAAAGCTAAGTGACAGACGCAGCTATTGCTGAAAACTTCAGACGCAGGAATGACCCGCGCAGTGAACCAAACTTCTGCGGTGGCAGAAACAGACGCGATCAAAGCTGTGATACACACAGATTCGAACGCGGTCCAGTTTTGCACCCGCGTCTAAAATATGAGACGCGAAGAGAATCAGACGCGAAAATTGCTATCTCCCTTTTTGATAAACAGGGGTTGCTAAATTCAGGCCTGAAACCTTCGATCTGAGTTGAAATCCTTCTAAGTCAACATCCTCAGACGCGAGCTCTGTATGTAAAGCTCGCGGTCCAGGTGCAAAAGTCCATTATACTCGCGTCCAGAGAATTTTGAGTCAGAATTTTCTAAATGGCGCAACTTTCAAAAGATGGGAGCACCAGTTAGACTTCAGGAGAAGGTCAAGAAGATGAATCTCTTTATAGCAAAACTGAAACCCAGTGGGCTGAAAATTTCATGGCAAATCAGGAAGTCATACCCGCAGAAACACCCGCTAAGGGTTGAACTTTCTGCATCAAGGCGCGGACGTAAAAGGTGCTCAAGGAGACGCTTTTTGATCTTGAAATCACTTGACAGTGATAATCTTCTGGAGAGATTAAACAGAAGCATGAAAGCTCTGGGTCATCGTCATCTATGGAGGCAAGTCCCAGGTAAACTCCTTGAAGGGAGAAGGTGGAATCCCTCAGAGCACTCGCTCTCAAAGGAAAGCAGTCTAAGTAATGGACTGCTAAAAGGAGAGGGTGAGCCCTATTTATAGGCAAACCACAAAGCCCATAATTAATGGCTCACTAATCAGAACCGTCAGCCTTAATTCTCGCACGAATGTTAAAGCCCAATAAAGGGCTGACGCGTGGACTGTTGCTTCGGGAAGTATCAAAGACGCAAGTCTCCAACCGCCAGCGCCGATTTGGCATTTAAAGGCATTAATGTCTAAACCCAATGAAGGGTTGACGCGTGGACTGCCGCTTCGGAAAACATCGGATGATGCGAGTCCCCAATCGTCAACCTCGATTTGACATTTAAAGATCCAACGAAATCTTTATGACAAGCTGCATGTAACGCCTGGGAAGTTGCACCAAACGCAGGCCCGAGAGCCGCGTCCAAGAACTTGCGTCCCTTTCGGCGTCCTCTTTCATTCCAGTTAAGAGAACTGCGACCGCGTCTATCAGAGCGGTTCAAAGCCGCGTCCCCTCAGTAAAAGGGACTCATTCTGGGGTTGCGCTTTGAAGGTACAAAAGCCGCGTCCTAAGACTTACTTCTACAACAGAGAAGGCCTACGTCATTCACAGGTATCACAGGTATCCTGAAGTTGCGTTTACATTGCAAGATAACAATGGTATTCCTATCATAAACTCAATATAATTTGAGTTTGCACTGAGTCGAGGATCTAGAGACATGCCTCCACTAAGACAGTGTCACGCATAAAACTGCGTCCTCACTTCATCCTAAAATTCTGCATCTGGGTAGAAGTAAGGGCTGCGTCCCAGGAGCCGCATCCTTCCATAACCAAAGCCGCGTCTCAATTTGCAAGTCAGAGTTGCGTTTCTCAAAACTGCGTCTCCACTACAAATTAGAGTCGCGTTTGGTAAACTCAGTTCAGCCTGAGTTTATTATTCATAGTCAGTCAAGGATCACAACCAAAGACTGCGACTAAGAAATTGGATTATCTATAGTGAAACAATGAAGATTGAGCAAAATTTCAAAAGACTTTTATTATTTGAGCCAAAAATGATAAAAGTAATACGAACACTCTTGATGAATTGAGTGTTCCTTTCTTTACAAAAAAAAAAAGAGGAGCTAATAATCTTGATTAGCCAAAGAACGGATTTGTTCTCGAGGTGATATATCTCGTGCTGACGCGCTTTCTCAGCCTTCATGAGAGCTTGGACCCGCAACTCCTCCTCAGATAAGAATTTCCTCGCAGCCAGCTGCGCTCATAGAGATTCTAATCTGGAGGAATAAGTAGAGAGGTTTTCTTCAACCTGCGTCCTGGCAGCTTCCAGCTTCCTCCTGGCAGTGGTAAACTTCTGCTCATTGATTGCAATCAAGGCCTCTGCCTTGGCTATGGTGGCCCGAACAGTGATAATAACCTACTCTGCGCTCTGCATGATGAGTTCAGATTCCCTTGAATCGCCAATGAGCCTTTGATGGTCAGCCTGGAAATGTTAGAAATGGCGGGTCTCTTCAGCTATTTGTTCCTCCATCTCCTTCCGCTCTTGTTCTTGAGCAGCCAAAAGCCTATTCAGGGTTGCCCGGGCCTCGTGTACTGAACCAGCGTCTTCCAGAGACTTAAGCTCTTTCAAGTCACTTCCCAACTGCTCCACCAGCATCAGGCATGCCTTAGCCTGCGAAGGACCTCCAGTATGACCAATGTTCTCGATCAGATTTTCAAGAAGCACTCGGGCAAATTCGAAAGAACTGCCTCCATAAAGGATGAGGTCAATGCATGATCGCATGGAAGCAAAGAACTGCTGCACCATTTGACGTGTCAGTTCTTCCATGATATCACCGGCTGGGGAGAATTTTGCTGATGTGTTCCCAGATCCCCTTTCTATCACAGGGCGAGGGATGGGAATCAATTCGTCCCGTGCAGGAGTAGGGTCAACGACAGGTGCGACAGAAGCTGAGATGGTCGCCGGCACCTCTAGCGCAGTTACTGTCGTAGCAGCCTCCATGGTGACTGAAGTAGCCGCAAACCTGACCTCTTCGGAGCCCTCGGTCGAGGCTTGAATGGTACTACCTTCTGGGTCGACACTGGCCGCAAGATCCTCTGCCTGAGCTCCCTCAGCGCTCTCTGCAAATCATCAAAATGTTAACTATGACAGTAAAAGGAAGATATTCAAGGCCTCAATATTTTCTTACCAAGCTGAGGATTCAAAGACGGCGAATTCTTGGGTGAATCATGTAGGGTTGAGGTCTCCCCGACTTCAATAATTACCCTCTCTTGAGGCATTTCAGTAGCAGGAGCCTCAACGTCCTCCTGCTGGGCCAGCTCTTGTATCATTTCCTCGATATGGGAGGAAGTCGCAGCCTCGCTGTCCACGACCAGCCCTGCAGCATAAAGTTAAAGGGAAAAACGTCAGAACCTTTTCCCTAGTTAAAAGGGAAACCGGGTCAAAAAAAAGACAAAGAGAGTACCTTCAGCAGGAGCAATTGCCGCTAGTGACGACGCCGTCACCGGATCACACCCATGTATTTCTTCCTCCGAAATATGTGAGAATTTACTCGGATCTGGAAGAGCGGGTTCATCGCCAAATTGACTTTATCGCCTGAATAATATTCATCCTCCTCGGATGATGAAGACGACAACGCAACATAGGAGGCCTCGGCAATCGAGACCTTACCACCAAGAACCCCGGTAGTGGGACTAGGATCGACTACCCTCGAGCTGGGCATCAATACAGCAGGAGACCCAGGCTGTGGTGCCTCATCTCTCCTCTCTTGAGCTGAGGAAGACCCTGGCTGAGTTGAGACCCCTGGAATCTCAACATCATCCCTTCCCACCAGATCAGCCTCAAGTTGCTCAGCCTCATCAGTTGCAGTGGAATCATCAGCAAGCTCCCCTTCTTCTAAAATCGCGGGACCCCTGCTGCGCAATCCACGAGGGCGAACAAGGGGGGTTTCGTCTTCCTCCTCCTTTCCCTCCCTCTGCTCCTCAACACCGGAAGGGACGGCCTCGTACATGGAAGTTTCAGCCCCTGAGTCTTTCCTGGCCTTCTTCGGGGCAGGCTCAACCTGGAGAGTAGCGCCATGAGGACGTTTAGGCACCGCCCGTCGATGCCTTCTAGCAGGCTGCTCCCTAGGTGCTGCTGCCCTCGGCTCCACCCCTATCTCCCCTCTGGCTTCTTTCTTAGCTGCCTGGTATTCATCGATGCCTCGCATGCGCTTGTTGGACGCCAATTTCTCCTCATAGGACGCATTAATACTCTTAATGCATGAGCGCTCCATTGAGTAGCCAGACATCTTGCTAGCCTGGGAGTACCAGGTGCAGAAACTAAGGCTCGCGTAACAATTTGGCGTCTTGTCAGGCAAGCTAAAAAGAGTCTTTGTCCCCCAGCCATGCTGTAATACCAGGCCCGAGCACCTTCAAATAAATTTCCACTGAAGGCGAGCTGGGCGTTAGGGTTGCCGACATACAGTTGATCGTAACCGAACTGTCGGGAAAAACGATTCGACATTTAAGGCTCAACTGTGCATGAGTTCCCTTGCCGGAAGAGCAGATACCCGGCCGAATGTTAATAAGACACCAGAAGACTCCCAATGGCAACCTCGTGAAGTCGTCCAGACCCACAATGTCGGCAAATTTATCCCCATAAGCAGCGTCGGTAATCTCGGGGAAGCAGCGGTTGAGATGGTAATTCGAAACGTTCAGAATACATTTCCAAACGTAGAACATATAGTTGTTGGACCAGCTCGAGCTCTCCAGCCGCTGTACAAAAGGGACAAACCCCTCTGATCGAGACACTGGCGTCATCAGTGAGGGTAGTGCATAACGTACCAAGCCATTAGGTACGTGTAGGGAAGCTCGATCTGGGGGTTGGGAGTCTTTACTCTCGGCCTCCCCTCCGAGTCAACCTCAGGTCTACCTTGGAAGTCGACGATGGCCTCCACTTTGCACAGGCTCTGAGTAAGGGCCCGTAATCCACTTTGGATTCCAGCAACCATTGCTGGAAGGAGAGCGATGGATCTACCATAGGCCAACAGGACCGCCGGATACACCACGTCAGTAACAATCACTTCATGCAGCAGTGTCGGCACTACACAACGCTTCAACCACAACATGAGGAATCCCGCCAGTAATGCCCGGTCAGAAATGGGGACTCGAGCTTGATGATTGAAACTTTCGAAAACCGTATCAGGTTTGAAAGTGTCCTCATTCGACTCTGTGGTATAAGAACTCACAGAGGCATCAATCCTCTCGGCGATTTCTTTGTCGGAGCTGGGAGCTAGAATGGTCACTGAGTGATCTTTCTCAGTTATACCATTAAACAGGTAGCTCGCCCAAGACATCTGCTTAACTCCCCTAGTCCTTTATTAGACTAAGAAGGTGTACTTATTATGTGTATAAAGATGTATTTGATGTACCCTTTCTTGTCTCCGCTATAGCATAGGGCTATACCGAGTCGATTCTCAGGGAGAGCTCGCGATGGAAGCTTTAACGTGTGGTAGTGAAGTGAACAAACGAGTATTCTTCTCTTGCTTATAAACTTAGTGAATCAAATGTAAAAGAAACTAAAAGAAAGGATGGCTATGTTCATGGTGGAAATCGTTGGAAAAGAAATCAAGAAGTGGATGTGGTATTCACAAGAAAAAGAAAGAAAACTTAAAGAAAGCAATCTATGACTAGCTTACCTTGCTAGCTTGCCAAGACTTACTAGACTCCTTGATAGCGAATGCTTGCCTAATGTTGTCACTCCATTAGCGTAGGATTCGTCTCGCGTGTTGACCTAATTACTTTCTCACTTGCAAGATGGTGGTTTAACCATCGGAGAAGAGAAGATCATACAACTTGCAAGATGAACAAAAGCAATCACCCATGAGTTAGTGAAGAAAGCTAAGCTAGTGGTAAACTAGTACATGGAAGGAAAATTAGCTACAAGCCATTAAAGAACTAAAACAAAGCTTGAAGTAAATTGCAAGAATTAAAGAAAGCAATAAAGAAAGCATGTAAAGAAAACACATAAACTAGAACCAAGCTTCAAGTAGAGGAAGTGGAGAATGGATCAATCCTTGTTGCTTCAAGTGTCACCCTTGATTACACAAGCTCTCTCTCTCACACTCTCTCTCTTTTACATTGAATTCTAGGGAAGAAGAAGAGGGATCTAAAGAACAAAACCTAAAGAGAAAAATACATGAAAATTACAATACTAAACTAATCTCCTCTCTTCTCCATTCTGTCCTTGTACGCAGGTCAAGTGCAGATATTTATAGCATTCAGAGAGAAGGCTCCAGAAGACGAGACAGCTGGCAAAATCTGGCGCCCAACGGCCCAGATTTTGCGGCGGAAGCGCGGCAAATCTCGGCAGTTCTGTGGCCGTTGGCCAACAACTTTCTGTTGTGAGTTTGTTACAAAGTTGTTAGCCACGTGGTATATCTGGAATCTTCGTTTGTTGCGCGAATTTCTCTAGATCTGGGATTTGAATTTGGCTTTATCTTTAATCTTGATTAATCACTTAATTATGGTTAATTAAGTGATTATTTGGATATCTCTCCTTTAAGTGTGTACCTGCAAATATGTAGAGAAGAGGAGTAAAAATCACATATTTATTTGTAATATGCATGGGAATTATGATGTAAAATATGCAATATTGGATACCAATCACACCCCCACACTTATTCTTTTGCTCGTCCCGAGCAAAAACAAAGAAAAAGAAAAGAAAATCTATACTACCAGTTTTATTACACCACTTTCGCAGGTGACGCGATTGCACTGAGCATGTGCAACAAGCCGTTAAACCTCTAAGTTACCCTAGAGGAGGAGTGTTGTCTCCTGAGGGTTTTCAGCGGATTACACCCACAAAATCCTTAAAGAAAGAAAACAAATGTTAGTGTTTTGAAAACGCATTTTGAATAAGAGACATGTTTACGAACTATTTTTGCAAAAATATAAGTGATCCTAGGTCATAAGTCCACCTATAATCATTCTTCCTTAAACTTAGTATCCATGCAAGATCTTGTTTTTAATTAAGGTAAGAATTCAAAATTGGATTGAATACTTTATCTTTCATAAAACCTAGATAATATGCACACCGTGCTCTGTGAAAATTTCTGGGATTTCAACTCCAACCATTAAGCCATTTATTTATATATATTTATTTTTTTATTTTTCTTTTTTCTTCCCTTAGTTTTCTTAGGCTTTCTAGTTCACCCTTGTAACGAGCCTTTAACCGATGACTCCCAAACCAGACGGTCTTAGGGCACCAAATGAGAAAACATCCCTCGGGTTTAAGGTCTCGAGTGAAAAAGGCCACAAAACTAAAGGGGATTATTCTTAATCACCGTTAGGCGTGAATAATCATGCTTCTTGAGGCACAATTATCCAGCTTAATAAGTGAGATCACCGTTAGGCGTGAGTAACCATGCTTCTTGAGGCATAGTTATCCAGCTTAATAAGTGATCTTTTATTTATAATTTTTTTTTTTTTTTTTTTTTTTTTATTTATATGGCATTTTTGGTCTTTGTTTCCATCCCAAGAAATGTGTAAGTGTAAAGTGCATATTATCTAAGGCAAAAAATTCAAGATAAGAATATCTCCCTAATTTTTCTTACTTAGCCTATAATTTCAAACAAGATCTATTATTTCAACTAGGTTTAAGATGTCATAATTAAGGCTTTCTTAATTTCTAAGATACATCTTAATTTTCTTAGAAATAGATCAAAACTTTGTCTCTTATTTCAAAAAGTTTTTATTTTTATAGTTTTTTTTTATTTTTGTAAAAGAAATATAAAAGAAAGAAAATCTAAAAACTCTATGTTAGTAAACCCTCCCCCACACTTATTTTATGCATTGTCCTCAATGCATCGTGATATATGTAAGCATGAAACAAATAGAAAGGGAAGGAAAAATATACCTCAAGGTGGTGGTTCCGGTGGTGGTCGGATTGGTCCACGAAACATGGCCCAATCAACTTTTCTTTGGGTTTTGAGGAACCCACCAGAAATCTCAATAATATGACCCACAAAAATGATGTGTGCATTTAAGATTATTATGTACATGCCCCCATCTAATTTCCAAATTTTTAAAATAATTTCTAAGTTAAATTTATCAACTACCTTGTCCCAGAATGGAATATGGAATGATAGAACGGTTGACTTGGACTCGGAAAGGAACACCGACTCAGGGAAGTGAATGAAGTCAAGTGATGGTTCAAGAGTCGAAGTGAGTTCAGAAATTTGGTCCAAGTCAAGAAATGAAAACTCAAGTCCACATGTTTTGTCCAACAATGGAATGTGACTATCAAAAATTGGTGATTCAAGTTCAGGAAGGATGGGAATCAACACTGACTCTAGAAGGTTACTCAAATTGGGTAATATAACCGGAGTCAATAATGATTCAGGGATTTGAACTGGATCACAGATGTGCAAATTTAGGTCACATATCTCATTTAGTTCAATTCCACAAAATGGAGAACTTGCCAAAATGTCAATTGAATCTTCAGAAGTGTAGAATTGGGCAAGTTCGACATGATCCTTAAAGATGGGTGATTCAACTTCATTGTGAATTGGGACTGGATTCAATGTCGGCTCCGGAAAAGGATTGAAGTGAGGTAAAGATACCGGAGTCATTATGGAATCAGGAAGAAGAATTGAATCACAAAGTTGGGGTTCAAGATCACATTCCTCATGTAATTCAATAAAATATGGAGAACTTGCCAATTTATCAATGGGATTTTCAGAAGTATAGGATTGGCCAAGTTCTATGTGATCATAAAAGATTGGTGATTCAATTTCACAATGGATAGGAAATGGATCCAATACTGACTCGGGAAATGAAGTGAAATTATGTGAAGACACCGGAGTCATGATTGAATCAGGAAGTAATATGGAATCATCAAGTGGAAGTTCAGGATCAAAATCATGTTCCAGTTCAATTTCAGAAAAGGAAAACTTGCCAAATTGTCAATTGGATCAGAAGTGTGGACAAGTTCATTTTTAGGAAATGAGAAACTTGCCAAAATGTCAACGGGATTTGAATTTTGGACAAGTTTAAGTTTAGGAAATGAAAAACTTGCCAATGTATCAATTGGATCTGAAGTTTGGACAAGTTCAGGTGAGTGTGCTGAAATTTGAATCTGGACTTCCAAGACTACATGACTCTTTGGTTTAACAGAGTGGCTAGTGACCTTAGAAATAAGATGATGATGAAGAGTTTGGATCATCAAATCTATGTCACGATCTCTAGCTTTTCGAGCAATGGTCATGTCTTCAAGCAACTTTTCACAAGTGATGATTTCATTATTTGGATGAAAAGATGAAGTGTGGTCTTGGAAGTGATGGTGAAATTGTGAGTCAAAAATGTATGGTGATGGAAGAGTGGACTCACACAAGAAATCATTACTCATAAATGGTTGTTCATTATGAAGAGGTGGAACTGAGTAAGACTCTTGAAAATACTGTGGAATTGGAGAGGAAAATGGTTCTGGAAGTGTCTGCTCAGCTCTCTGTAAATTGGCTTCTAAACTCCTTAGTAATTCAGATTTTTCTTCAAATGGTTCAGAAAAAGGAGTATATGAAGCGGAATCGGGAAATGAATCTTGTGAATATTGTGGACTTGGTGGAAATGGTGGACAAGGAATTTGAGAATTTGACTCGGGGTACATGAATCCCCAATTACTCGGTGAAGAGTTGAAATTATTTTGGACATTATAATCATTAGATAGGGTATATGGGTCATAATGATTCGGATAAGGCCAACCCGGTGTATGTGGTTGGTGCATATTGTAAAACACCGGGTTGGAATTATCCGAATAAGGAGTGTGTGTGACATATGGATGGAAAGAATTGTAATTGTAAGCCATATCACACAATCACAAACAAAAACAAACAAACAAACAAACAAACAAAGAAAGAAAAATTCTAACCTAAGTTAGGGTAGACTTAGACCTAGACGACTCCTAACTGATAGACTGTCCACGGGAGGTTTAGTGTAGACTCTAACCACAAGCTAATCAGCCAGGGAAGGGTAAGGTTGGTGGGAGGTTTTCCGTCCGAAGACGTTCCTTAATTAAGTAACCAGCAACCTTCGGGCTTTCGGCCCTCAACCCCTTTCCTAGACACCGATTTTGAAAGAGTTAAATTCCAACACTTTTTCCCCTTAGGAAAATCTCCTAGATGAGTCCGAGATGTCCCTAGGGCCAACGTCTACTTTTTTATTAAATTAGGCTTGGGTTAGTGAGTGCTTGGGAAAATGATTTTCGGGCTAAGGAAAGGGTAATGACCTCCCCCACCTTATCTTATTTACGGGTATGCCCTTAAATTTGAATTGTGCAAGTGTACAAGAAATATAGCTAGGATACACTCAAAGCATGAAAATCAAGCAAGGAGTTTGTCCTAGTCTAAATGCAATGCAAACACGTACCTTGCCTCCAGCACTCTTCAACAGTAAAAGTAAAGAATTGAAAGACACGTGCCTAGAAATGCAAGTGTCTAAACAATTTTTAACAATTTCAACCAACTTTTTACTGTTTTTTAATTAAACAGGAATACAGTGAAGTATACAGGAAATCAAGTATAACAGCAGATGTAATTTGCAGATCTGAAGCCCCTGCAGAAAGATTGTAAGTAGTTAACTCCTTATTGCCGCGTTCCCACGGCAAATGTTGTGGATCCGCGGCAATTTGGAGGGATCCTGGGCTCTGCTTTCTTGAGTAGAGGCCCAGGTCCACTTGTATGTGACTGCAATGAATATTTTCCTGTTTCTTTACCTGTAACCTGCAAACAGAGAAGAAGAATCGTTTAGTACTTCACTTTAAACCAAAAAGAACGTCGCTCTCCCCGGCAACGGCGCCATTTTTTATTAGACTAAGAAGGTGTACTTATTATGTGTATAAAGATGTATTTGATGTACCCTTTCTTGTCTCCGCTATAGCATAGGGCTATACCGAGTCGATTCTCAGGGAGAGCTCGCGATGGAAGCTTTAACGTGTGGTAGTGAAGTGAACAAACGAGTATTCTTCTCTTGCTTATAAACTTAGTGAATCAAATGTAAAAGAAACTAAAAGAAAGGATGGCTATGTTCATGGTGGAAATCGTTGGAAAAGAAATCAAGAAGTGGATGTGGTATTCACAAGAAAAAGAAAGAAAACTTAAAGAAAGCAATCTATGACTAGCTTACCTTGCTAGCTTGCCAAGACTTACTAGACTCCTTGATAGCGAATGCTTGCCTAATGTTGTCACTCCATTAGCGTAGGATTCATCTCGCGTGTTGACCTAATTACTTTCTCACTTGCAAGATGGTGGTTTAACCATCGGAGAAGAGAAGATCATACAACTTGCAAGATGAACAAAAGCAATCACCCATGAGTTAGTGAAGAAAGCTAAGCTAGTGGTAAACTAGTACATGGAAGGAAAATTAGCTACAAGCCATTAAAGAACTAAAACAAAGCTTGAAGTAAATTGCAAGAATTAAAGAAAGCAATAAAGAAAGCATGTAAAGAAAACACATAAACTAGAACCAAGCTTCAAGTAGAGGAAGTGGAGAATGGATCAATCCTTGTTGCTTCAAGTGTCACCCTTGATTACACAAGCTCTCTCTCTCACACTCTCTCTCTTTTACATTGAATTCTAGGGAAGAAGAAGAGGGATCTAAAGAACAAAACCTAAAGAGAAAAATACATGAAAATTACAATACTAAACTAATCTCCTCTCTTCTCCATTCTGTCCTTGTACGCAGGTCAAGTGCAGATATTTATAGCATTCAGAGAGAAGGCTCCAGAAGACGAGACAGCTGGCAAAATCTGGCGCCCAACGGCCCAGATTTTGCGGCGGAAGCGCGGCAAATCTCGGCAGTTCTGTGGCCGTTGGCCAACAACTTTCTGTTGTGAGTTTGTTACGAAGTTGTTAGCCACGTGGTATATCTGGAATCTTCGTTTGTTACGCGAATTTCTCTAGATCTGGGATTTGAATTTGGCTTTATCTTTAATCTTGATTAATCACTTAATTATGGTTAATTAAGTGATTATTTGGATATCTCTCCTTTAAGTGTGTACCTGCAAATATGTAGAGAAGAGGAGTAAAAATCACATATTTATTTGTAATATGCATGGGAATTATGATGTAAAATATGTAATATTGGATACCAACCAGTCCTCCAGGAGGTTATTTGACCGCAGATGTGGAAGTGGCACAACACTTCCCAGTAAGTCTCATATATTTTAGGGCACTCTTTCTTCAAGAGATGAAGCTCCTCAGAAGTGGGAACATATTCTTCATAGGGGGCGTCTCCCATGACCAGCCCCGAAACTTCATATAGTTCATGCAAGGCGAGCCCCATTTCTCCGACCGGGGTGAAGAATGTCCCCGTCAAAGGGTTGTAGTGCTCCAGGATCCCATAAAAGTTGTGGGAACTTTGCGGGTTGCCATACTGCACAACCCTGACCGCATGACGCAATCCCACTTGTTCCAACAGACCTCCGAGTTCAGCGAGGACAAAGCCCACCATCTTGTCCCACCAGGCCTTGTCAGTAGCATGGACCCACCCGAGCGGGCGGAAGTCAACGGGAAAGTCACCCCTTACCTTCATGAATTGATTAATGAAGGTAGTGCCGAGCTGAGGAGTTTCCCCTACTGGGTACTCAGACATGAGTAATCCAGAAAATAAGCCAAGAACTTCTCTCCCGTGTCCGGCAGGGTGTACCTTCCTGGCGCCCAGTATGCCGAGAGAGACATGGGGGACAAGTCGGGCAAGCTCCCATTCCATTGCCCGGGGGACAGACATGTGCTGGAAATAGGATAAGGGATACATTCTCTCCATATTTGGAAGAAAGAATTTCCTACCCTCTATCTGGAGAAGCCACTTGTAATCGCCGTCATGCAAGATGTGACCACCCTCGCCAATGTTGTCCCCAAAGAAGAAGACGGGTTTCTTTAACGGAACACGCGAATCTGTCTTAAAATCTGCGTCAGTCATAATTTCCTGGAAGGTCCCCATGTCGACCTTGGAGAGCTTCTCCCTTCGCTCCTTCGACTTGTCAGCAGTCATTGGAGCAGTCCTTTGCAACACGAAGGTTAGGTTGCGGTCAGCACCGCTTACGTGCCCGAAGTGACATTTCTTGGAGAGAGGGTTGGAGAAATATCGCACTGCAAAAGAAAATAATACTTGATCAGAAATTTGAAAGAAAATGATCAAGTATTTACAATTCAAACGCAGGAATGAATCCAGACGCGGAAATCATCAAAGATCGCGAGGCTAGCATGGAGCCCCGCGTTTTGAAAATCCAAGACTTATGAAAAATCTCTAAGTATTTGGACTCAGACACAAGATTCAGGAGGACCAGCGTCCGATTTCAAAAGACGCAAGAGTCATCTGCGTCTGAATCTTTCACACTTAGAAATATTCTAAGTGTTGAATCCAAAACGCAAGGCTCATTGGGGCCCTGTGTTCAACAAGTAGACGCAGATTTGAGCAGATAAAAGAAGCTGAGGTCATCAAACCTACGTCCTGTTGATTGACTCAAAAAACTGCGCCTGACGATTAAACACGGGCTTGAGCCCGCGTTGGCGGTTCATATTCAAAAGGACTTTAAGAGTTCAATGAACTGTTGGCCCAAAGGCCTTCCACTCTAGTTTTGATGATGATTAACTCATGTAGTTATGTGTACTAATAATCTTGCAATGTTTAAGTTTCAGATATTTAACAAGATATTAGTTGGTGAAAGCTTCCACACATCTTTCACAAGGTGATTTAAGAGCCTAAGCATCAAAGATGACATCTAGCACTCATTGGAGTCAAGCTTGGTGAATCAAGGAGTTTTGGATCGAGTCGGCTTGGAGATTGCACTCTACAAGAAGACTTAGGTATCCATAGTTTTAGTTTTGTGTTTAGATCCCAAATTGTAAAGATTAGAATAGTATGATATGCTCAAGTACACAATACACACACATAAATGCAATATGTTTGGTTTTTGATTGAATCGGTTTTGGATTTCAAATACATATATCGGGTTTTGGATTTGAACCAGTTTTAGTTCTACTGATCTGCTTGACACCCTTCTATAATTATTATCATAACTTTTTATTTTTATATTCAAATAACATGATTTAACTTGCATTTCAAAGATAACTTTCAGATCTAAATTTCTTATTTAATAACCATTTTAAGATTCTAATTTTAAAGTTGTCAAATATTTGGTTGAAATCTGTTCTTGTTCTGAAAATAGCTTACAGTTTCTGTTTTGACACCTGTCAGTGTTTTATTGATAACTTTCGCATCCAAACTGATATTTAGTAGATTTCAGTTGCATTAAAAATATAACTTAAAGATCTACAAATTATTCATATATACCTTTTTATGAATTCGAACGTTTTCAGCCTGAAAAATGGTGCTCCAATCTGACCTATTTTGTTGAACAGCCAGGCTGGGCCGGTCAACAAGTCCGGTCGACCGTGCCAAGCCTACGGTCGACCGGCCGGTCGACCGGACGTACACGAAACCGTGCACGTCGGCTGTTTCTGTAGACGGTCGACCGTGCGGTCGACCGACTGTAAGCAGATTGGTCTCTGTTTGTTTGGGTCGACCGCCCGGTCGACCGGCAGCTGTGAAACGGCTGTATTTTGACCGTTGGACGGTCGACCGTGCGGTCGACCGGCAGGGTATTTCTGGCAGTTCTGCTGCCAACGGCTATTTTTCAGATTTGCTTATAAATACCCCATTTGAGAGAGTTTTTCTCTAAGAATTTTTGGGCTAAAATTTTCATTCTCTCAGGTGTTTTTGCTGCAATCAAAATAGGTTTTTGGATTCAAATTGAACAATCTTTTTGGTGTTTTCTTTAGGGTTTGAAAAATCAAAGAAAAGGGTTTTGGGAAAAGCTTTTGAATTGAACTTCTCTATCTTAGTTTCATTTATTTCCCAAAGATTTTCTTTGAGTTGCTGGTTTCAAATCCCTTGGTTTTCTCCACACTTGAGCTAAAATCTACTATCTTCTCTATAGGATTTTGTGTGGGAAAAAGAGATTGTTTTGTGGTTGTTGTTTGAAACCACTAAGTTGTAAACCCTATTTAGCTTGGCTTTGTGCCTTTCCCTCATTGTGTTGAGGAAGATTTGCTATTGGGTTGTATCCCTCAAGGTTGTGAGGTGATCTTTGTATTGGGTTGAGATTGCCTCAAGGAGGAGGTTGTTGTTGGTTTGAAGTTTGCCTCAAGAGGAGGTTGTGGTTTGTAAGGGAGGAGTTGGGTACTCCTTGTAATTGTGATTGCCCCAAATCCTCGGTGGAGGTTCCCTTTGTGGGAGTCCTTTGTGGACAAGCTAGTGGATTGGAAATCCTTCGTGTGCCGAAGGCGGGGATGTAGAGCTGGGTGCTCGAACCTCGGAACATATCTTGTTGTTTGCGCTTGATCTATTGACTCTCTCTAATTCTCTCTTTACTTTGTGCCTTGCATCTATTTATATTGCTCATTCATATTTGCTTGGCTTGGTTGTGTGCATCACTTGTTGATAGCACTTGAGTGTGAATTGCATTAAGTTTTCATATTCCGCATTTAGTTCACAGATTAGCTATATCACCTATTCACCCCCCCTCTAGGTGATTTCAATTGGTATCAGAGCTAGCGCTCCTGATATTTAGGTTTAACCACCTAGGAGTGAGATCTTGGTTTGCTAATCTTCATTTGCATTGTCATTTGCACACATATTAGTTTGCACTCATGGATAGCCCTCCTATGTTTAATTTTGCTAGACATGATATTTGGATGGCCAAGATGAGTAGTCATTTAAAAAGCCTAGGACATCTAGCTTATCAAGCCTCTACACAAGAATCCTTCCCAAATAGTAGCAAGCATAAAAGGCCAATGCATTAGCACTTAGGGCACTTAGAGCATCTCTCAATGAAAATCTTCTACATGTTTTTGATCGATATGATTCGGCTTTTGCAGTTTGGAGCATGTTGTCATCTCCCGAGCTTCCAAAGATTATCAACAAGATAAGGAGATCTAGGAGAGACATATCCGAAGAACCTTGCTTTATGGTCCATGGGAATGACTCCCATGAGGTACAATCGGATTCTCAAATAGATGATAGCTCTAGTTCCTATTGTCATGGATGTTTTGAAGTTCAAACTTTAAATATGGAACTTGTTCAAAAGCTTGAGAATTTGTTAGAAAAATATGATTTGTTGAAAGATGATAATCTTGTTTTGAAAAATGAATTAAAGGATTTATGCTCTAATTTTGAATTGATGTTGCAAGAGAAGGAAGAGATTGCAAGTGAACGTGACTCACTTAAATCTCAACTCGAACTTGCTTTAAAGGAAAATGAATTTTTGAAAAATAAAAATGATTGTGATGATGTTGTAAACCACAATGAGATCTTATCTTCAAAATTGGATTTTACTTTTAAAGAAAATCTCACTTTGAAAAATGATATTGATTTCATAACAAAAGAATTGGATTTGGTTTTGAATAAAAATAAATCTTTGCAAAATGATATTGATATTCATGTTTGCCATGCTAGCATAGCTTCTACTTCTAGCACTTCCATTGCATGCTCCACTTTATCTTCTAGCATTGAAAATGATATAAATAATTTGAAGAAAAGTGTTGATTGTTTGGGCTCCACTTTGAGCCAATGTGCTTTAAATCACACTCGTTTGGAATCCTTGGTTCGCAAGAAACAAGCTCCAACTATGCATGCACACCCATCACGGCATACACATGCTCATCACGGACACAATCATAACATGTATGCTCATGTGTACACTTGTACACATTGTGGTCGAAAAGGCCACCTTGCTAGATTTTGCTATGATAGATTACATATTGAAAATTTAGCAACTAATCTTGTTTGGGTTAGGAGAGATACTAACCCCCGTGGACCCACAAGAAAATGGGTACCAAGATTCACCTCTTTGATGTTTGATGTAGGTGGAGGCTCTCGCATAACGTGAGAGTGTTGGTGCCTTGAGGTGGATGCATTCTAAGCTAAACGGAGAACCATTTGGATGCTTCACTCTCAAGGAGATTAGGTGGGAGGACCACCGTGGTTTGGAGAACTAGAGATGCACCTTCATCTGTTTTGGTATCATTCTCTAACTCCCATTTTTATTTGCATGCTTTTAATGTTCATCTATTTATAGCATGTCATGTTTTGTTATTCATTATGCCTATGCCATGCTTATTAGAATAGTGTTATACATGTTTAGTTACTTGAGCACCCATGTTTTATATGGATCTATATTTAAGTGTTCTCACCTTGTTTAAACTAACATGTATGCCCTAGATCTAATGTACATGCATATACATAATGATCATATGAATGTTTATGATGTTTTGTTTTGATGACTCATGTTTTTGATTAGTATGATATTTGCCATGTTTATTAGACTTATGCTTTACATGATTAGTTATTGAGACACTCATGTTTAGTATGGACCCATATTTTGTGTTCTCTTTATGTTTTAGCTATCATGTTTATCATAGGTTTAATGCACATGTCTTTGTCATGCAAATCATATGGTTGACTATGATTTTTTTTTAATGATTCATGTTTTGATAAATAACTTGTGTTGTATGATTTCTAATTTAGCCACATGTTTTGATGTTTATAGGCTATCATGTATTTCTTGATTCTAATAGCATGTGGATGTTCTTCATGATCATTTTTATGTTTTTCATGATTGATTTGTATCCGTTTTATGCATAATGATTTGATTACTTGTTTAGATGTTAGTTTTTATTAAAACTAGGATTTATACTTGTACATAGAATGGGCCACAAATAAACCTTTATATATGTTTGTGCTTGGATGCCTATTTGTACCCATTAGATGTTCTAGTATAGTCTAGTTTTGATGATTCATGCATTCAACATGTATTCCTATTTTTGATGTGTTTTCTATGATTAAGTATTTTCACTTCGTGTATATGTCTATTTTGCCAAACCTTAAGATATACATGTATGCCCCTTGAGTCATTTGCTTTTCATGCAAATCTATATTTTGGACTCAATTGTGTTTAGGGATATGTATGTATACTTTTGTTTTGTCAAAACATACATATGCCTTGGAGTTTAATTTGTTATGATGATTTTCGTGTCATTGAGGAAATTTCCTTTAGTAATGAAGATTTAGTTTTTCATGTGTTCATATTTTAAAGGAATTTCAATCGAGCTTGATTGTCCATTTTCATGATGATATGTTTCACACAACACTTGTACACTCACCCTATTTAATGTATTCTTGTGATTTAGTTTTCATGAGTACAATTTGTGCTATATGGATTTTGAGTGTTTTAATGTCATGTGATTTACATGTGTTTTCATGAAAAACATTTTTGTTATTCCTCACTTGAAGGATTACGTGCTAGTTTTCAAATTTTCATACAACTAGTTTGTATTCTTCAATTTGGTAGAGTTTTTCAAACAAACTATAATTCCAAATCTATTTTTGAAAACCCCTACCATTTATGGGCGGATGGATGGGAGATCATGCTCATGTATGCTTAATAGTGTAAATCATTTTAAACTTGATCATGAAATGGGTGGTAGTTGATATGAGTCATACACTTGATCTTATTCTTGTTTCAATTGGTATCATTGAATTCTTTCAATTGGTATCAATCTTGACATCCTTTTGTATACTCATATATGTTTTGTTTTATATATGTATGCTTACACTTCATATAGTATCAATTTCAATTGGTATCTATTTCTTACATACATATATAGATGATTTATTTGTGCTTATTATATCCCTATATCTTGAAGCACAAATTTTGGTTATGTTAAGCTTGAGTTTTTCAATTGGTATCCATATACAAGCTTTATCATAATTTTAAGATTGCTAAGCTTGAATTTTTAATGAATATCATGTTTCAATTGATTTAATTTTCAATTGGTATCTTATTTCAAGCCTATGCATATTTTCTTTTGGTATTTCATAAAGGGGGAGAAAACTCGTATTTTATATTTCAATTGGTATTTGGTTTACCATTGTTTTTGTTTCCCACTCCCTAACTTTATGATATTAAAGTAATTGGTATCATATGCTTATAATGAAAAATATCTTCTTTTGGTATCAAGATGCTATTTGTTTCCTTAAAATTGGTATCAATTTTTTATTATCTATTGGTATCAAGTTTACATTACATGTTTTCATTTTGATATAAAATGTTATTTTGTTTCAATGCCTTGTTTTATTTCAAATAGGATTTAGCATTTCTCAAAGTTTGTTATTTTCAATTGATATCATATTGACTTTGGTTTTATCCCTTGGAATAATTTATTGCTTCTTTGTTTTGAACATTTAGGGGGAGAAGTATTTGTTTTCATTATGTTTGTTTTTACCCCTTTGTTGATGATTGACAAAAAGGGGGAGAAGAATTTGTAGTTTATATGCATGGTTGATTTATGCATATGTTGGTTGATTTATGCATATGTTTTAGTTGGTTTTCATTAGTAATAATATGTTAGTTTCAATATTATTGTTTTATTGGTATCAAGAGTCAAGAGCATGTTTCATTGTTTATGTTTTATTTTAATTGGTATCCAGAACATGTTTATATGTGTTTAAGAACATTCATTGCATATCTTAAATGTTTTATTGTTATGCATGAGTTAAGGGGGAGCTTCTTTGAAGCTTTACTTTAATCCATGCATATATAACTCCATGAGTTTTGTCATCATCAAAAAGGGGAGATTGTTGGCCCAAAGGCCTTCCACTCTAGTTTTGATGATGATTAACTCATGTAGTTATGTGTACTAATAATCTTGCAATGTTTAAGTTTCAGATATTTAACAAGATATTAGTTGGTGAAAGCTTCCACACATCTTTCACAAGGTGATTCAAGAGCCTAAGCATCAAAGATGACATCTAGCACTCATTGGAGTCAAGCTTGGTGAATCAAGGAGTTTTGGATCGAGTCGGCTTGGAGATTGCGCTCTACAAGAAGACTTAGGTATCCATAGTTTTAGTTTTGTGTTTAGATCCCAAATTGTAAATATTAGAATAGTATGATATGCTCAAGTACATAATACACACACATAAATGCAATATGTTTGGTTTTTGATTGAATCGGTTTTGGATTTCAAATACATATATCGGGTTTTGGATTTGAACCAGTTTTAGTTCTACTGATCTGCTTGACACCCTTCTATAGTTATTATCAAAACTTTTTATTTTTATATTCAAATAACATGATTTAACTTGCATTTCAAAGATAACTTTCAGATCTAAATTTCTTATTTAATAACTATTTTCAGATTCTAATTTTAAAGTTGTCAAATATTTGGTTGAAATCTGTTCTTGTTCTGAAAATAGCTTACAGTTTCTGTTTTGACACCTGTCAGTGTTTTATTGATAACGTTCGCATCCAAACTGATATTGAGTTGATTTCAGTTGCATTAAAAAGATAACTTAAAGATCTACAAATTATTCCTATATACCTTTTTATGAATTCGAACGTTTTCAGCCTGAAAAATGTGCTCCAATCTGACCTATTTTGTTGAACAGCCAGGCTGGGCCGGTCGACAAATCCGGTCGACCGTGCCAAGCCTACGGTCGACCGGCCGGTCGACCAGACGTGCACGAAACCGTGCATGTCGGCTGTTTCTATAGACGGTCGACCGTGCGGTCGACCGACTGTAAGCAGATTGGTCTCTGTTTGTTTGGGTCGACCGCCCGGTCGACCGGCAGTTGTGAAACGGCTGTATTTTGACCGTTGGACGGTCGACCGTGCGGTCGACCGGCAGGGTATTTCTGGCAGTTCTGCTGCCAACGGCTATTTTCCAGATTTGCCTATAAATACCCTATTTGAGAGAGTTTTTCTCTAAGAATTTTTGGGCTAAAATTTTCATTCTCTCAGGTGTTTTTGCTGCAATCAAAATAGGTTTTTGGATTCAAATTGAACAATCTTTTTGGTGTTTTCTTTAGGGTTTGAAAAATCAAAGAAAAAGGTTTTGGGAAAAGCTTTTGAATTGAACTTCTCTATCTTGGTTTCATTTATTTCCCAAAGATTTTCTTTGAGTTGTTGGTTTCAAATCCCTTGGTTTTCTCCACACTTGAGCTAAAATCTACTATCTTCTCTATAGGATTTTGTGTGGGAAAAAGAGATTGTTTTGTGGTTGTTGTTTGAAACCACTAAGTTGTAAACCCTATTTAGCTTGGTTTTATGCCTTTCCCTCATTGTGTTGAGGAATATTTGCTATTGGGTTGTATCCCTCAGGTTGTGAGGTGATCTTTGTATTGGGTTGAGCTTGCCTCAAGGAGGAGGTTGTTGTTGGTTTGAAGTTTGCCTCAAGAGGAGGTTGTGGTTTGTAAGGGAGGAGTTGGGTACTCCTTGTAATTGTGATTGCCCCAAATCCTTGGTGGAGGTTCCCTCTGTGGGAGTCCTTTGTGGACAAGCTAGTGGATTGGAAATCCTTCGTGTGTCGAAGGCGGGGATGTAGAGCTGGGTGCTCGAACCTCGGAACATATCTTGTTGTTTGCGCTTGATCCATTGACTCTCTCTAACTCTCTCTTTACTTTGTGCCTTGCATCTATTTATATTGCTCATTTATATTTGCTTTGCTTGGTTGTGTGCAACACTTGTTGATAGCACTTGAGTGTGAATTGCATTAAGTTTTCATATTCCGCATTTAGTTCACAGATTAGCTATATCACCTATTCACCCCCCCTCTAGGTGATTTCACGAACTATATAAACCCTTTTAATGGTGGAAATCAAGTTCGATGGTTTTCTTTACGTGAAATAGGGGTTTCCTGTATGGAGGAACCGCCCATCTGAGTCTCAGGGACGACCGCCTTTGAAGACGAAGCAGTATGCTTGGCCTTCGGTGCCATTGCGATCAAGGATCCGATGTTAGATGAAGGAAATGAGAACAAAGAAAGCTCCTTTCTCAAACCCTAACAGATGCACACGAAGACGAAGAAGAGTCTAATAATGACTCTTAAAAGATTGTTGCCTTTTATAGGCACAGTAATTCGCAAAGATACGCGGCGCTTGGCTCGACGCAGAATCACCGCCTGACACGTGGACAGTGCATTAAATGCAGTGTGAAGCTCGCACGCCAAAAAGAAGACGTCCCCTCAATTCTACAGGACACGTGACAATATACTCATGGCACGGATTCGCATCGAACAGTCGCGTCTTCATCCCAAGAGACGCGTCCCTCCGATGGACGCACCTTCTCAACTAGGCCAGAGTTGCATCTGGAAAACCGCGTCTTCATTCCAAAAGACGCGTCCCTCCGAAAATCGCATCTTTTCAACCCGGCCAAAGTCGCGTCTACCTCATGGAGTAACAATCGCGTTGTCATCCTAAAAGATGCACCCCTATAGAAGGCGCGTCTTTAAAGCAGTATCATCCCTGCGTCCACAGAACTGGCGCTCAGTCCTTACTTCTGCAATTCAGTTCAACAGTACACTGGCACAAGCAGACGACTGCCCACCCCTGGTTTAAAGTATACCAACGACAAACTCAAAGCATCGGGGAGGTTTAGACTATGTATCTAGACACTCAACACGATCAGTTTCGGCGGCTTCAAAGAGTTCCACAGTACACTCACGAAGACCATACTCCAAACATGATCAAGCCCGGAGCATTGCCAGTCCAGTCATAAAGGTGAACTCAACTAGAGTCCAAAGTATTTCGAAATCCGTCCCAGCTAACTGCGGAATGTCGAAAACTTTGGAGGGGGTTCTGTAGGCTGTCTAAAGATCACTAAAAGACAAGTCACCAAAAAATAGAATTTCAAGTTCCAGACGCAAGGCTAATTATGGCCACCATTGCGGCACCAAGGCGCGAGGGTCAAAACCCGCGTCTCAGCTCAGCAGCATTGCAGCACCAAAGCGCGAGGGTCAAAACCCGCGTCTCAGCAGCATTGCAGCACCAAGGCGCGAGGGTCGAAACCCGCGTCTCAGCAGCATTGCAGCACAAAGGCGCGAGGGTCAAAACCCGCGTCTCAGCCAGCACTGCAGCACCAAGGCGCGAGGGTCGAAACCCGCGTCTCAGCAGTATTGCAGCACCAAGGCGCGAGAGCCGAAACCCGCGTCTCAGCCAGCACTGCAGCACCAAGGCGCGAGGGTCGAAATCCGCGTCTCAGCTCAGCAGCACCGCAGCACCAAGGCGCGAGGGTCGAAACCCGCGTCTCAGCCAGCACTGCAGCACCAAGGCGCGAGAGTCAAAACCCACGTCTTAGCCCAGCAGCACTGCGACACCAAGGCGCGTGGGTCGAAACCCGCGTCTCAGTTATAACTTCCCTCGTTATGGGGTCAATCACCACCCACATAATGAGGAAGTTAGCCCCCATTGTGGAGTGTTTTCAGGGGGCACTTTCACCCCTGAAACCTTTATAAATAGCCCCGTCGCTATGAGAGAAAGAGACAGATAGAGAGGGAGACATATAGGGACACGGACGCACATAAAAAGAGAGAGAGAGACAGAGAAGGAAAGAGAGTCTAACTCTTTAGTTAATTTGCTGCGTACAAGTTAATCTTTGCCTACAATCTCTTTGAGATTTCTGGTCGACAGAGCTGTGTTACTCCGTCCATCATCCGAAGAGAAGATCCCCAGAAGTTCTCGACGTTCACCTGATCAACGGAAAACAAGATTCACTTTCCATCGCCACTTGAAGAACCCAGCACTAAACAAATGGGAGGTTCAAGACTCAACATCTCCTCTCCCTTGTAGTCGGAGCATTAGTTTGTTGTAATCTTTCAATTGATTCAAGGAAACTTTACACGAATCCTTCTCCGTACCAAACACCTTATACCCAACAACCATCTAAATAATGAGATAGATCAAGATGAGGATCAAATGCCACCAGATTTGATTAGTTGGATTAGTAACTGTTTAATTTTTATTATATTTTTTTTAATTTTATTCTGTCCTTTCGGACGTGGTTAGATTATCTTGTAAGCAGGAGTTAGGGAGAGGTAAGTACTAGATTTTGAGAGCTATATTATATTCATTTTTAGTTGTTTAGTCCACTTTAATTTATTAATTTCATTTTGTTAGGATTAGAGTGTTCCTTTCCATTTTACATTTACATTTTGGTTCTCCCACTTCTTTTAGCATCACTCCACAATATTATTCACACCCACAAGCAAGCTATTCTTTCTTAAATTGAGTCTTACAGGAGTATTCAACATTAAATTCCAAGCCCAGTACTATTTTTGTATCTAGATCACATCTCATGGACCAAACTAATTTTGTCCTTCAAATCATGTAACTTGCATGGAGAGATCGCAGTTCCTTCTTTCCCTTTTCTATGTGAAGAGTCTGACCAACAATTGGATAGGATAGTTAAAAGCACCACTGACTTCACTGCACAAAAGGAAATCATAATCCATAATCACAACACCCCATGGCCATGGTCAACTTTCCCCATTGCCGTCGGGACTTGCCGGAGCTCGATTTTCTCTGTCGGCGAACGTGAGGACACACCACTCTTCTCTGCATTCCATCGACATCCTCTGCGGCCTCTTTTCCCTCCGCCAGAGCCTCCGTCAGTGTGCCGCAAGTCACCACATTGTGTAAGTCCCTTTACCCTCCATTTCTCTCTCTTGTATAATTGGTATATAGATAGTGTGTGTAATTATATAAGGTGTATGCATAATTAATGTAGTTGATATTCATATATGGATGGGTATGTCTATATGTATGTATGTATGTGTATACTTGTATATTCATATGTATTTTAGTGTACGCATGTATGTATAATGGATGCTTGGGTGTAGCATGTGTACGTGTATCCATGAGTGTTTGGTTGCGTGTTTCAGCGATGCGAACTCGTTCGTGCAATTCGAACCGACAACAGGAGACTCGGTAACGGGAGATTCGAATTTATCCCCGTTGTGGACCCGATACACAGGCGATTTGAAGAACGACCCATGGGATGATCCGTAGAACAGTACCGGTTCGTGCAGTGAAGACCAGACGGCGATTCAGTTCTAAAACTGCGTCATTTCATGTGAGTTTATATTCTTATGTATTTCTTTATTTACTGTTGTCGGTATGTACTTACATGTTACTTTTATCATTTCATATAATTTTCTGTTATATTTTACCAACTTGATTACTTGTATCACTTCATGAGACACTAGTGATTGTTTACCTTATTTATGTAGTTGATATGAGCATCAATATCATTTCATGTGTTGGTAGATCGTCGTTGTTGGAGTAGGCCTAGTATTGATTACCGTAGACCGGACTTGATCTCGTACTGACCTGGTTGTGATAAATCTTAGAATGTGAATATATTGATCTTGAGGATGATCTATTCATGATTGAGGTTAGAGATTCATATCTTAGGTATAGTAATTGTCGGACAAATAATTTGGTGATTTTTCTGACCAGAACTCATGGGGATATTGAGAACGTGCTAGATTTGACATTGCTTCATTGACAAGCTGTTTTATAGATACTTGGATTTGTGTGTGCCATAGTTAGAGTGAAAGTTGACCTGAATTTGTATTCTTTTTCGGTAGATTCACGATTGATATTTAGATGATTTAGATTCCATATTGATCGAGGATGTGGCACGCTGGTTTTGGATTGTTGAAACAAGGACCTCCGGATTTACCCTGATGACATTAATTGAGTACTAATGATCTTATCGATGTTGGATACTAGATATGAAAATGATTGAGATGTTACGTTAATTGAGGACACTATACTCTTTAGTTATGATCTTAATTAGGTTTGGATAAGTTTGATTTTGAGGATATTCCATTCTTTAATTGTGAACTCGGTATTCGTTGTTGATCTCAAGGATATAATCAGTGTTTCATGATTGGTTCTTGACTACTTTAGTTATTCGGTTATAGAGGTTGATTTATTATGAGTGTGATTTCATTGATATCGGTGATATATATTTATTCAGAGATTGACGACAATTATTGATTGACTTGACTTACTGGTGATATAAAAGATAGTAGTAGATTGATATGATGAGAGAACTGGTTATTGATTTATTAAGCTTGTGGGTTACTGTACCGAATTACTTTGATATCGATTGATACTTGATGTTCGTGGTAATTATATTGAGACTATTGGTTAATGGATCAGTTACTGTTGTATCCTAGTACAGATGTATGAGATATTTATCAGTTCTATTTGAGACTATCTATTGAGTAATATCCGAGCTTGTTATTGAATTCATGTTATTGAAAGTTACTGGAAAAATATTGTCAGACCGTAACATATACATGGTTCCATTGTTCTACCGTTTACACGATAATATTGTCCACATTGTTATTGTACATCATTGATATTGTTACTGTCGCCGTATCGTCCCAGTAATCAAAATAACATGGATATTGATTGTTCTAAATAATAATGTAAATTGACAACTTACACTAGGATTGAGGAAATTGATGGAGGAGACAACGTCTGTATTTTGGGTGGACCTAGGATACAGGTTGCGCAGCCGAGATACGGTTCCACTGTAGGATTCCAGGGGATGACTGACATCCTGTATTGTTCATATTATCATTATCATTGACACATTGTTATTGTTATTGACTACCTAGCGGTAGGACCTGGTTCAGCGCCAGGTGATTGGACCATAGTTCTGGGTATGTAGGAACCTATCTAAAGTATAGACAATGTCTCTTCTATTAATTTCAATAACTTAGGACCCTGATTGACACGTGTAGTAGGCATAGTATGTGATGCGTCTATTATAGTGGCAATTATTGTTCGCTGACATAATAAATAAGAATGAACTGTTTAAAGTATATTATGACTGACTGTGATCACCTGACTGTGTGTCTATATATATATATATATATATATATATATATATATATATATATATATATATATATATATATATATATATATATATATAAATTATGATACATATATGATTGTACATATGACCGGATTATATACCAGACTAGTGACATGTGCTAGGTTATACATCTTGACAGTAGTGATTTCCTTTTATCATGATACCTGTTATAAATCGTTCATAACTTAGTTCTTTATTTTGGTTATTCTGTTATCTTTTATTTTAGTTATCATGTTGTTATTGCTTATATTGTTTTTATGCATGAGCACATTTTCCTTTACACACACACTCATTAGGTCACTTCTGACGACCCTGGATTCACACGTCCAGGGTATTGAACATCTTCTTATATCGTTCAGGTGTTCGTGTGATCGTGCGCTTCGCGAGGAGCTGGAGCTTCTCTCTATTTGATTTTGCTATTCTTATCTTCCTTATCTTCCTGTTATTTCCTGATTCTTGATATATCAGATTCAGTTATTATTTTAGTTCTTTATTCATATGATATCATGCGTGAATACTTATATGTGTATTGCAGTAATCATGATTCATTATAGTTTTGATTTATAGCTTTTTTCGGGTTACTTAAGGCTTAGCGCGCATACGTGAGGTATTTTCCTTGCATATATGCGCCGTCGACTCGTGTCGCGTCTCCGCTTCAGTATATTTTGGGAAGCGGGGCATGACAGTTTTATTGCGAACCTGGTTCTGATAGCAAAGAAACTCTGTCACGCCCCACATTTCAAAATACATAGAAACGGAGTCGCGACGAAAGTCGGCGATACATATACGCAAGAAAAATACCTCATGTATACGCGCTAAGCCTAAAGTAACCTGAACAAGTTATAAATCTAAACCATAATAAATCAACGATCACTATAATATCACATATAAGTATCCACGCATGATATTATATAAAAAGAATTGGAATAAAGACTGAATCTAATATACATGAATCAAGAAAAGTACAGAAATAGGAATAAAAAGAGGTAAGAATACTAGAATAAAAAAGAGAGAACTCCAACTCCTCACGAAGCATATGATCACACAAACACTTGAATAATATAAGAAGGTGTCCAAAAAAACCTGGACGTGCGAATCCAGGGTCGTCAGAAGCGACCTAATGAGTGTGTGTGTAAAGGAAAAGGGGTTCGTGCATAATAACAATATAAGCAATAATAACATGATAACTGAAATAAAAGATAACAAAATAACCAATATCAAGAACAAAGTTATGAACGATATATAAATGACATCATGATAAAAAGAATCAACTATGGTCAAAATGTATAACCTAGCATATGTCACTAGTCTGGTATACAATCCGGTCATGTGTACGATCATATGTCTATTATAGTTATATATATGAACAGTCAGGTGATTACGGTCAGTCAAAATATATAAACAATTTATCATTATTAATTATGTCAGCGAACACCAACTGCCACCTGTAATAGATGCATCGCATACTGCGCCTATCACACGTGACAATCGAAATCTTAAATTATTGAAACTGTTTGGTTGGAGACGTTGTCCATATTTTAGGTGGTTCTCGTACATACCCAGGACTACGGCCCAGATACCTGGCGCTTAACCAGGCCCTACCGCCAAGTAGTTAGTAACGGTAACAATATTCACCTTGTCACTGTGGAACAATACTCACAGTAAAATTGTGGAACAATAAACAGATGGGATGTCAGTCATCCCCTAGAACTCTGTAGTGGAACCGTAAGTCAGCTGCGTAACCTGTATCCTAGGTCCACCCAAAATACAGACGCTGTCTCCTCCATCAATTTTCCCAATCCCGGCGTAAGTTGTCTATTTAACTTATTATCTACTCACCAGTTAAATCAGTCAATGTCCATATTACCTAGAATACTGGGACGATATGGTGACAGTAATAATAACAGTAATCGTATACATGGTGAACAATAATAGTAACAATGAACAGTACCAGTAATCGTGTATACGATGGGTTGAGTTGTACCGAGCGTTACGGTCTAACGATATTTGCCCAGTATCTTTTAGTAACATGAACAAAATAGTTATCCGGTTGATGTCATATATAATCAATCAAGTTTTCAAGGGTTATCATGATGTCCAGTATCAAGAATAATATACAAGATTTATTTAAGGGAGATAAATACATCCAAAAGGCAATTCATTTTGTATATATACATATGCGGACGTGAACAATAGTTAACAGGTGTAAATCATCATGAACAATTATTTAGATATAAAAATGGAATCTAATAAAGAACAGAGTATTAACACGCTCACATGAAATCATAACAATACCATATGCATTAAAGAAAACAAACAAGATGATCACTCATGACCAATTTAATAATAGAGGAAAGCTCAAAACAAATACTCACAATATCATTTGTAAATTTTAGTAGCATAATTATATTACTAAATAAAATTATTTATCATAAAATCCTTATTTAACTGAAGGAGGAAAAGAACACTCACCTGGACTTATCACGAGTCCGATTACCAATTTGAAGAAATATACATTAAATGTATTCAATTAGAATTTATCAAATTTTACATAAGATATCCAATTTATTCAGTATTTTAAATTAAATATGGATGATCCATATCAGAAAGCTTATATAATGATGTATAGAGTTTATGGGATTATTTAGATTTTATTTAATGATTTATGTGGGGTTTAAATGGTTAAAACATGTAGATTCCTTAACGGGTCTGAATGTTGAAATGGCGGGTTTCAACTTAGAAGGCAGTGATCCAGTCTAACTGACATGTAAATACTTCCAAAATTTTTCAGTAGGTCCAAGGGGTTATCTAAATATTTATCCCTATTTAACTTATTTCTTTTTCAAATTTTTATCTAGCCAATAAAATTATTTTTCAAAAAGTTAACAGGTCTTTTTGTATTTGGGTCAGGGTAAAATAGATTAGAACCCACAATGTTTGGGCTGGACTGAAATTGGGTTTTCTGAAGTTGGGTTTCAGAATTTAAATATATATTTTCTTTTCTGTTTTCTGGCCTGGCCCATTAGCCAGGCCATTTTTTTCTTTTTTTTCCTGTTTGGCCTGGCCTGGGCCAGAGGCAGCCCAGGCCACTGGCCTGGCCCAATAATCCAGGCCCGGGTGCTGTTAGCACCCTGTCCGAGCGGCCCTACTGTTTTCCTTTTTTTTGTTTTTGTTTGGCCCAGTGGGGGCCCAGGCCACTAGGCCTGCTCCACACCCAGGTGCGGATCCGCACCTGCTGCACAGACCCGTTGGTCTCTGCTGGTCTGTGCAGCGAGCTGGCTGAGAGCAATCTCCCTTTTCTTTCCTTTTTTTTAACTTTGAAATTTCTTTTTTGTAAAGTTTTCTATAATTTAATTAGGGTAATAATATATTACTTTTATATATTTTATTTAGATAAAGGTGAGGGTTTTTTTGAAGAAAAGATTCATGGAAAAGAATTCTAAGCATGGTAATTTCAATTTAATTGAATTTTTAATTTATACAATTTTATTTTATTTATATTTTTTTTGGATGAGATCTAAAATTCATGAAAAGAAGAAATTAAACATGATATATCATTAATTTATAGTTCATACAATTATCTAGATCATAGGGGAGATTTAAATTTCATAAAAGAATTTTAAGCATGTTATATCATTAAATTCTTGTTATTGCAAATTAATTTTTATCTAGATCTTTAAATAAGAAATTTTTTTGCTGGGAAATTCATGGGAAAATAAATCTAATCATGACACTTTAAAACAAATTTTTAATTCATAAAAATTTGATTTTTTTTACTTACTTGGATTGATTCCCTTCGCCTGCTCCTCAATCTTCACGCCTCAGACACGTTCCTCCGTCACGATCGATTTCATGGAAAGGTGAAGGGAGGATGACGAATGTTGGGCTTGGATTTCTTTCTGACTGTGTTCTTTTTTTTTTAGAAGCAGGAGAAGAGGGTTACGCTAATATAATATGATAAGATCTTTTAGGTTAGGATTTTCTAACAATCAGATTGTTAAGATAAGAATTCAGGTTGTTAAGATAAAGATCCCTAAAGATCTCATGAGATCTTTCAGTTGAAAATTTGAAATTTAAATTTGGCTTTAAGTTTGTTTAAATAAATTAGATTTTCTATCAAACTACACGCCAATGTGGCATTATGATTTAGATATAAGGATTTAGTAAAAAGGAACATGAGTTTGAAACTTAGCATAAACATATTAAGCATACAATTATATATGTATTTTTATTACTATATATTTTTTGTTTCTTTATTTATTTTCATTTTATTTTATTATGGGTATGAGTTAGATGGGTTATGATTTATTGGATAATAGGATTATGGGTTGGAAAAGAAGATTAATTAGGACTAAATCCAACAATAACATAATAATAATAATAATAATAATAATAATAATAATAATAATGTATAAAATATAATACATACATAAACTTGTATAAATGCAAATAAAAAACATATACACTTAATACGTATTCACATATATTTATACACATGTATAAAATAAATAAATTAATAATAATAAGTAAATCTAAATAAATTAATAAAAGTAGAAATACAGTATTTTTAGTTAGGAGATATTACAGTACAAAAGGCAAAAACCCTAACCTTAAAGCCTATTCAAGATTCTGCACACTTTGTCTTCTTCTAAAGGTCCCCTATTTGATCTCTAGGGTTGTTGAAATGATCCTCTTTCAGCCCATCCTCTTGCAGCTTCTCAAACCCTCCTTCTACCTTCTCTCTCCCCCCAAAAAGCCCCACTTTGATTTGCAATAAATGATAGAAATGATCATTCTTTTATCTATTAATTAACCTTGAACTCTAGATTCACTGTTATATGTCGCAAACCGTGAATCCCAACAAGATGTTGACTGCAACAATTATCATCGATGAACGAAGAGTTTACAAATATGTTATTGTCTCCGCGGCCGAGTGGCAGGTTTGGGTCGTTTGGGTGGTGATGTGGGTATGTTTGGGTGGCTGGGTATTTGAGAAGAGGGTCTTTTTTTTTTTTTTTTTTTTTTTTGGGGGGGGGGGGGGGGGGGGGGGGGGGGGGATGTAAAAACTCTTTTTGCGTTATTTCTGGAGTAATAATGAGGTCATTTCCTCTCCTCTGTGAACAACATTTAGCACTAGAATGGGAAAACTATACTTTATGATAGTCTAGTAGTCAAAATATGACCTCGTCTAAGATGGCGACACGTGTCCTTCATCTTCCAACTCTTTGAGGTACATCGAATCTCTCCTTCAAAGTCTATGCTATTTTCGAGCTTCTCGAGATTCTCTCCGCTGCGAAGCTTCCTCTGTTCCGAAGGTTTCAACTCCGAACCAAGCAGCTCTAGCAACAGATCACCAGTGATCCCGTCGACAGTTACGCAACCTTATTATCTTCCGGATTCATAACATGTAACACCACTCAGTGCGGGAACTTATAAACAGTGATGGATTTTTCTGCTGCATGTAATCCCAACAAATCAATACCATTGATCACAGTCGTTATAAAAAAAATCAACATGTCTAAATCGTGTAGTTACAAAGATTACGCCCATACCTATCCGTCTCTATACCAATTACTCAGTCAAGTATAAGTAAACCTCCTCCTCTAATGAAGAAGGGGACTTTGAAGAGACGACATCTTGAGACTTTGATACATTGATCGTTTGACATCCCCACACTAATGTAATTTTGTCACCTGAGAATTATAGTGAAGCTCTTCCTCCTCTCCCTGATTTTCCTGATTAAAGGTTTTTCACGTAAAATCTTGTGTGTCCTTCTTTTCTGTATTGTGCTTTATTTACCTGCACTATCCCATTTCATTTCTCGCTTGTGATGAGGATCGACCGTCCATCATTTGTGGCGGAAAATCACCACCACAAGGTATTTTGAGAATTTGATAGTTTAATAAGTTATTTGAAAAACAGTGATAGTTCATGATAGTTTTGAGAAATTTAGCTTTGTTTTAATGTAAGAAGGCCAATAGTAGTTCATGGGAATTCATTATGATCCATGCATCACACAACAAAAGTACTAAGCAGCGTTGCTAAAATTATAATTCTTTTTTGCTTTACAAGAGTCTCTTTTCTTTTTTGTTCACGTTGACTTTAATTATTTCTCAAGAATGAAGTAATAGGTATCAGTTGGCTCCTGTAATAGCTGACTTGTCACAATTAGAGCCATGGATCTAGAATAAGTAAATTGAGATGAAAGAGGGAGAGTTTTTTGCACCAAAAAGGCTTTAAAGTTTAGGATAAGACATCTGATTTTTTTTTTAAAATTTTGAACATAGGCCGTAACTAGGGTGAGAATTTTACCTAATCACCCGATCCCAGTCTGGACTGAACAGGTCCAAAAATCGGTCTCAAATATCAGTAGGTAAGATATGGATTGAAATTCTTATCTAATAGAATTTTCAGGTCGGGTATGGATCGAATAAAATCGGGCCCAACCCGCTCATCCTAAACCCCAATTTCTAACGAGTAGTTTAACACCCGACTATAATTAATCTTGATTATCAAAATATTGGATTATATAGTTTCTTTTAATTTCTTATTATATGATTAATGGAAAATTAAGAAACAAATTTATTAAAGTTTAAATAATTAACATGTGTGTAGGTATGTGTGTATACGTGTGAATATACTAGTATACCCTATTAATAACTTGATTTGGATTAATTTCCACTAATGATTAACTTTTAATTAACCTAATCAAGGATGAGGTGGTTAGTAAGGAGGTGTTGGAGAGAAATGGAGTGGCATAGGAACTTGTGCATGTAGGTGGCTCTATGGTATAATTCTTACAAAATTATATATATGATAAATTGAGAAAAAAATCTTCATTCTTATATAACCCCTCTTCCTCAAGCTCTCCCTCTCACTCTTTAGTGGCCAACAGTAAGATGGTTGGCGGCCATCTCAGGCCGGCGATCTACTCCAGTGAAGCCAACAACAACAAATACAGTAACAACAACATCCTCATCATCATCTCCTTCTTCCCCCTCTCTCTTTCTTCCTCTTTCCCTCCTCTCTCTTGCTGGCCAACGGCCAGGGGCCAGCCAGAGGCGGCAACAGCTGGCGGGGGCGGCTCCGGAGGCCGACGCTAGCCGGCGGTGGCCACGAGGCCGACGGGTGTGGGGTGCGGCAGCAGCAACCATCATTGCTACTGCTGATGGTTTAAAGCCCATATTGGGTTATGAGTTGAGTTTTAAACCCAAACCTAATTTGGCCCGACGCTATCCATTTAATAAAATGGTAAATTTTTATTTAAGGCCCTAATAAGTAAAAATATTATTTCGAGACCCTTGAATTACAAAACAACCCTTATTATTTAAAAATAAACTGTTTGCGTCAATGTTGGTGTTCGGGCAATATCTCGACCATCCGGAGTTGAATTTCGCACGGTTCTCGAGCTATTATATTTGTGGAGATGAAAGTTACGCATCTGAGGTGTTGATAGCTGAATCGAGTACTTGAGAATCTATTCGACCAAGAGGTGGGTGAAGTTTCTAATTGATTTTAATTACTTGCTAAAGTAATGTATAAATTGTTGATAGATAAATCAACTATGATTATAGTTAATAATCTACCAAAGATAATAAAATGAATGAGAATAAAAATAATCAATTGTATTGTTGGATAATACTTGTGAACTGAATTATGGTTAATTGGTATCATGTGTAGTTAATAATTGATAGTATTAATAATAGAAGAATAAGCATTCCGACTTGATTATATTATTGTGGTTAATGGATAATTTGATAACATTAATTGTTTGGTTGATTATAAGTTCTGAATAGAACTATTATTGAACTATTATTATCTATGTGCTATATTCATGCATCTGGAAGAGGGGTGAAAATAATGAAATATTATTTTATATATATATATATATATATATATATATTATATATATATATATATATATATATATATATATATATATATATATATATATATATATATATATATATGGAGGAAGGGACCTGATATGGAATCAGAGGAGGAAGATGGTAAATATTATTATATATATTTTCATGGAGAAAGGGACCGGATATAGAATCGGAGATAAAGAAGACCATGAAAGATAAATAAATATTGTATATGAATGAACGTGTATGCGTGATATATGTGTATGCGTACGCTATATGTGTATTAGAGGTGTAACTGTGTATGGTATGGTGCACATCGAAAATCCATAATACACTAATGAAAACATAGATGACTATTTATATGACATTAGAATATAATGAAACCTTGACATTGTTGCTTATACGCACACTGGTATTAATTGAACAACAGTTTGAAGTAAATGGATAATCCACTTGAGACATTTACGTTCACTTACAATTTAGACAAGTGATCACTTATTTTCTTGTATTTGTATACTACACACTGCTAATACCATGTTAAATTATAAATTTAGATTAACTTCACTCACTGAGCTATAAGCTCATCCTCCTCAGACTGAATATTTTTAGGTCATAGCAAATCAATGATACATCTCAAGGACTACAAGAGCATGGACTGCATTATCATCAAATATCCTGGACGAACATTAATGTTGTTAACGATATACTTGAATCCTTTGCTTGTATATACATATTTGTTTTATTAGAGGTTATGGTGTAGAACATAGTCGGATCTGTATTATTATATGTTAATGGTTATTTATATTGTCATCTATCTTGATCTAGATATGAAATATTGACTTGGGTAATAAGTCTGACTCTCGATTAGTTTAAAACATATTTTGATCTAAGTTTACGAATGATTTTGATGAATTTTTTTAGTTATTGATTTAGATCATTTTGATGAGATTGATGAGTTGGAACAAGTATGATTTGTGTATCCATATAAGTAGGAGCTGTAATTGTATAATGTTGCATCAGGACATGCTCCATATTATAGAATAGATGTTGTGGAATTTTTTATATTATGTAAAAGGTTGTAAATGATTTGAATTTGAGTATAATAATTCAGTGATTAAAATTTGAGACCCCAGCTAAGTTATGGATAAAAAATAATCGACATCAATCTGAAACCGACTCGCCCCGAATTTAACCTAGACTCGACTTGTACATATTTTCACAAATCTATGAGTACTTGGGTCATGGCGGCAAGTTACCACTAGTAAGGTATTTATTTCATGATATTTATAAATATAATAACTTTCTTATTAATAAGGATTTTAGAAGGAATTATTCGCCCCGCGGGTTCGGCCCGTAGCTGGCTGATTGACTTTAAGCCCAGTTATGACACTAAAAAAACAAAAAGAGTGGATTAATTCGCAATCAGGCCGACAAATTGGGCCTGGATCGGGTCTAGTGGGCTTTTATGGTCAACACAACAAGTGTTTGTGACAGCATATTTCCAACATGCAGATTCACACTTTCCAATGCATACACTTTCCACTTTTCATTCTCTCAATGTTTTATTCACTTTTGAGTTGAGTTCTTGGGGACGGGGTCAAGAAATATATTTAACTTCTATAATTATAACATCTATTTGCTAATTGCTAACAGCTCTGTAGAAAATATGTCATGTTCATGTCATGTACACCACTTATGATGGAAGGAAGAATCAACCCAAGTCTCTTCATTCAATCCTTAATTTTGACAATTCTTATCACTAGCACGTGGAGACGAGACACCTCTCTTGTTCCATAATCATCCCACAAAGTTATTGTCCAAGATGTATTTCTCTTGCACATCTCAAGTTGCAAACTTAAGATGCATACTTTCAAACATGTGCGGGCTCACATACATGTTAGTGTTGGTGGATGCTTACACTGAATTTTATAAAATATATGTAATATAATATATAATTTATAATTTTATTTATATGATCTCTTTTTTAAAACTATTTTATTAAAATAAAATATTTATTAAAGGTTACAAATTTAAATTTTGAGTGTACCTTAATTTTTATCTTTTTCTTTCTTATTATATTTACGTATATATTAAATTCTTATTTCATTTACATTTGCACATAAAAATATATGTTGCGGTGGCCGCTGCCTCCAAACAAACTGCATAAGCATAAATAATAGCCAGCGAAGATAATAAAAACCTTTCTCCCTCGTACCTCGTGTCATGTGGTTTATGGCATCCACGTTGGTCGACTCGACCCTCCCATTATTGGGCTCACGTACCGACAATACCCAAAGTCGTTTTCACAGCTTTCTTTCCAATATCTAACACCTTGCCCAACCCTCACTCATCCTATATGCAAAGTGCTTTGCCAACAAACTTGGAAAGAGACACCACATCACCATTCTCTTCTCTTCACCCCTCTCATCTCTCAAACCTTCAACCCAAATTCACAACTCCTCACAACATTCACCAAATCAATTTAATGGCCATCTCTGATGCTAGCAGCAGTGGTGATATTAGTAATGGGAGTGAAGACTCTTCCCCCGTTAGGATCCAGGTTGTGCCAAGGCTAGTCTCTGATGGGCTCCTTGTCAAGTTCTCCGACGTGTCGGAGTTCGACTTCGAGTACGAGAAGAGCGGGCTTTGGTCGCCCCCTGTGCCCGTGCCGCGTGGCTGCTTGTTGAGGTCACCGGAGCTTGTTTCCGACAAGATGGCTTCCAAAGAGGAGCAGCAGCAAACTTCAAGGAGGAGGAGGAGGAATAAAGTCTGTTCTCATGTATGTAACTCTCCTGTGATCAGCCATCTTTAAATTAATTGACAAAGTATTTTTAGGGATTGTGTTCAGATTTTGTTACATGGTTCTTGGTCTGTTTGCAGGTAATTTGGTGTTCATGACATCAATTTGAGATGTTGAGGGAATTGGAAGAAAAGTAGAAAATAGATGAGAGGCTGTAATCTGTATTTTTTATTTCTTCCTTTGATTAATTCTTTACAGGCATTAATTAGTTGTGGGGCGGCAATTATTATGTTTTGAGGAGCTTGTGTCACGTTGTCGGATGTGATGTTTTAGTTTGTGTGGGTATATAATGTGCCATGTGCGCCTTCAATTGACAAAGAACCAATGTGTACCATACATTTTTGAGAGAAGGCAATATATACGTACTTTATATGTTAAGATTATGGAAACCCTACTTCTAATGAGTGGAATCTTATATGTGGAATATATTAATCCATATTTCTCTGTCAAGTTGTTTACGTGGATGTGGATGTGGATGTGGCCTGTCGACTCTCAATTAATATAGAGGAAATCTTACTTCATATTTCTCTGCCCAGTTTAAATTTTTTTTTTTTTTTGGAAAAAAAAAAAGGTGAACCCAAAGATTTTTAAGGCTTTATAAAAAATTTTTAATGAAAATATTTCTGATAATTTATAAATAAAAAAAATTCTTTCAAGTGAAATAGGCATGCAGATGCAAAATGAGAAATGTTGCGCCCTCCCAAGGTTCAATATCAAGATATGAGTTACCGAGAAAAACCACAAAAGCCAGAGCAAAAAATAAAAATAGAGAACAAAATATTTAACGAGATTCGACAAATTGCTTACGTTCTCAGGAAAGAAAGGAGAGAGATCTTATTATCAAATCACCAATACATGTTATAAAGTACCAAAACTCACAATATATAGCCTCAGAGAAAGACAATAGAAGAAAATCCATCAGATAAAGAATCCTCTTTAAAAAGAAACTTGAATTGCACTCAAACTGTCAAATACAACTCACAACCTGTGAAGGCTCCAAAATACCCTTGACAGCTATCCAGCCCATCTGAGTTGCTTCTTCGCTCGGAGTGAGAATGATCTTCAGACTGCTTTTCCGAACTGACACTCTGAGTTGCCTTATTCTCACTCCGAAGTGATACTGAGGTACATTTCAAAGTGACTCCAAGATGCCTCTCAGATAGTAAAACTCCGATCTCGCCCAAAACGCCCATACTCGGAGTACTTCGCCCTTGCTCTGGGAGCTTTAGTAGGGACTTCTCAAAGAAATTTTATTCCTGGGGCTCCACCCTTGAGCCCCCGGAGGGCTCCCTGCCCCCTTCTAACCCCCACGATGATTTGACCGCGCAAGTCGATCCACGTAATGACTCTGTGCCCAGTTCCTGCGACAACTCTGTGAGCGTTTAGAACGACTGATGGGTCGATCTTCCGCAACATCTCTGGGGTTTCTTCAGACACCAAATTGGTTGAGCTAAAAAACTCCATCTTTTATATCTACTCCCCACAATTCTTCACCTCAATAAAGATTTCTCAAATTTGAGTCGAAGATAATGAATCACCATGTCAACTCAATTGGGTTGTGTAACACCGCGCCCTGACAGACTAAAGGGATGCTATTGCGACATACATACGCAGGGAGAAAATACCCTCACGTATGTACGCTAAGCATCAGTACAGGAGTTAGAGTATGAAAGTACGTGATATTATATATTCTAACAAAACAGCAAAGTATTCAACTATCACCGACTGTGATATAATGTTACAGGAGTTTTACACCACAAAGAGGCGCCAAAGTATGATTTACAAGTAGAAAAATACAAGAAGATGTTCAGGAGCCGTAAAAAGGGGTTCTCGCGATCTGGTCAAAAGGAGGCAGACCGGGAATGATCTACCGTTAAACCACCGCTCCACAAGGAAACCTGATCCTCCATGGAAAGGCCCACTGCGTTTCACGCTCTGGGATCTGAACATGCAGTCTAGGGTTGTCAGAAAATAACCCAACAAGTACGTAAAATGAAGCTAAGTGGTGTTAATAGGCAATCACATGTGTACATGATTATAGTGACGTGACTCAGTCATGCAAGTACAAGCCAGTAAATTAGAAAATCATGAAATTTAAAAAATAGTAGCACAAACAATCATAAATGTGTAAAGCATTGGGTCAACCAAAGGGCGTGTACAAGCAATGATGCATTAGTAAAATAGTAAGTCCAGGCAATCATATAGAGTAAAAAAAAGGTGTCCAGCTCAAGTTGTATAAATATGGATTGGAGAACTATAATACAATGTCCAGTCACACGAACAAGTAAATTAACATGCTGTATTTTGAGTTATACAATAATAATAATCAGTACCATCTGATATTTCAATCATTCCCTTATAATATCCCATACCACTGACAGCCCACACTAAAGATCGTACTCTAGTAAAACTCATTCGAATATGATTATATGAGTATCAATATTCGAACGAGAAAGTGACCAAATATTACATGTTCCAAATATCATCACTATTTGGTTATTAAGTTGTATCGTGTACCAGATAATGTGTCATGTCACAAGTCATACAAGCATAGACTAATCACAATAAGGCAAGTAACATGAAGTCAGCGTTAAATTCGATAGTATGCAATCAGCTTATTATAATATTGTTATTAATCATCCGACCCGTATATCTAGGTATGTCCCAGCATTCTAGTACACATACATTCACATATGAGTAAGATGAGATTGGTTATTGAAAACTGATGGAGGATCAACAAATCATATTTATAGTGGGCCTCGTACATATCAGAGACAATAACCTCAGCATATCAGGGACAATAACCTCAAGAGCATCTGATACTGATTCAGAACCTGCCTCTAAGCAGTAAGGGTTATTTGTATGCCCTAGAAGGAATGAAATTTGGAGCAGGGTGCCCGTACACGCCAACTGGAACACCTGGTGGCCTTAAAGTAGCTGCACAACATTTGACCATTTTAAACACGTACACATATTGATTCCATTAGTTTCTCCCATCTTGATGTAAGTTGTAACGCCCCGATTCCACGAATACGGGGACGTCACTGCAACGTATATACGTAGGTCAGGAAATGCCCCCACGGATATGTTGGCCCAAAGGCCCTATCGCCCTAGTTTTGATGATGATCAACTCATGAAGTTATATTTACTAATGATCTTGTGCTAATTAGTGACAGATTCATGATCAAGATCTTAGTAGGTGCAAAGCTCAACAAAGGTTAAAAGATCAAGATTTGGAGCTTGCATGTTGTGATCCAAGGAGCTTTGGATCAAGCTTGGACCAAGTCAAGAAGATGAGAAGCCTTCAAGTAAAGACTTCAAGAAGTTGAAGACTTGTGTCTAGGTATAGAATTTGTATTTTTGTTTTAGTAAAAATGTAAAGGATAGATAGTTGGTGGATTGCTCAAGTCTATATCACACACACACTCTTGATTTAAAGTGCTTTCATAAAAGATTTTGTTTAGAAAAGAATTTTTATTTGGAAAAAGATTTTTCTTTGAGACAAAATATTTGTTGGTTTTTGGTATTTCTATCATGTATATTCTTTTACCAAAACCAAGTTGTATACTAGATTTCAAAAACATAGATATTTCATATTGATTGTGGAGTGGATCATATCCATACACACTATGCTTTTAAATGGACTCAAATATCTTGTTTTTGTATTTGATAAAGGTTTGGAAAAACATTTCATGGAAAATTAGGTTTTTATCAAAAGAATTTTACCAAGTATTTTACCTTGATAGTAGTATGACACATGCTCATACTCTATGATTTTTTCAAGACCAAAACATTTTATCCAAGACCCAAAACCAAAATCCAAAATTGTCCAGGTCCTGGAAGTTCTGATTTTTCAGAATTTCTCAGTGACCGGTCGACCGGCAGTCGACCGGCACTCGACCGACATGCACAGTTTTGTGCATGTGCGTATCAGTCGACCGGGACTCGACCGGGACTCGACCGACCCAAACCTGTTGCTCTCTGAAAATTGCCAGTCGACCGGATCGGTCGACCGACAGTTCATTCCAGAAGAGCGGTCGACTCACCAGTCAACCGGTGGCTGCAACGGTCAGAAAAATGACCGTTGGCCGGTCGACCGGCGGTCGACCGCCAGCTCTGACAGAACCCCAACGGCTCTTTTTCTGGGCAGCCTATATAAAGGGTTTTTGTCATCTGTTTTAGAGAGAACATTTAGGAGACTTCTTGAGCTGTTTTTCAGACACTTTTAGAGGAGTTTCTCTACAAGATTTTAGTGCAAATACTTCCAATCAAAAGGAAGAGTTTTTATCAAGAGAGTGTTTAAGTGATTTCTTGTGTTTTCCAACAAAGCTTTCTTTCCTTCATTTTCTCACCACACACTTGAGCTTTCCATTGCTAGATATTCTTATAGGTGTGTTGTAGTGAGAGTGCTCTTTAGGTGATCAAGTGTTGTGATCATCAAAGAGATCCTTTCTTTGTATTTGAGGAGACGGGCAAGTGTGCTCGTTGTTGGTGGCTAGAGTTCGGTTGTGAACTCTTGGTGGTTCGAGGTACGGCCTCGGCGAGTCGGTGGACTTGCGTGTGTACGGGACTTGGGAGTCCGAGGGTTTGTAGGTGTACGGCACCGAGGAGAGATCCGGTGGGATCTTACATAGTGGAAATCCTTCGTGTGTCGAAGGCGGGGATGTAGAGCAAGTGTGCTCGAACCTCGAAACAAACCCTTTGTGTTTGCGATTGCTTACTCTATCCCTCTCTCTCTCTTTGTCTCTTTTATATCTTGCATTCAAATTTATTGTGTTCATCTTATATATGCATGATATATTCCCTTGTGCTCATAATTGATATACATACTTGCTTGGGATTGTTGTTAACACTTGTATTCAACCAAGAGAGCCAACGCGGCACCTCAACCCATTCAAGGGAATCTAGAGGAGCTTGTCCAGAGCCTCGCAAGGGGAATTCGGCAACACTCTTGGTTATACATAAGTGTTAAATTAATAAGAAGCTTTAATTTGGTCAACTTAGTTTTAATTCCGCATTATTTGTTCATAAGTGACCTTTAGATTAGCCATCACCTATTCACCCCCCCTCTAGGTGATCTTACAATTGGTATCAGAGCTAGTGCTCTTGATAAGGGTCTAACAACCTAAGAGTTAAAGATCCTACATTTGGGCTAATCACAATATTTGTTGTACACACACACCTCACCATGGACTTTATGTCACCTCCCACCTTTGACATCCTTAACATCCAAACTTGGAAGGTTAAGATGTCCTTGTTCCTCAAAGCCCTAGGATTTAGTGTCTATCTTGCTACTACTAATAATGATTATTGTTCAAATAGCAAGTACATTGAGGCTAATGCAAAAGCCCTTCATGCTCTTAAATGTACCCTAAATGATGATTATTTATCTAGGGTTTCTAACATTGAATCGGCTTTTGTAGCTTGGAACACCCTCATCTCCCTTGGCGAAAATGAACAATACTATGCGGGGAGTGATTCGGATGTTGGAAGCGACACCTCCAACAAGTGCTACATGGTCCAAGGGGATGACCCCCTTGAGGTAAATACCGAATCCGATGATGAGGATGCTAGTATGTCATATGATGAGCTAAATTCTTTATGCCAATTATTGCTTGAAAGATATGACATAATTAAGAAAGAAAATAAAATTTTGAAAAAGGACATTGCTTGCATGCATAATGAACATGATTCATGTAGAGATAACATTGCATGCTTAGAAAAGAATAATAAAGATTTGAAAAAGAACATTGATTGCATGCATGTAGAAAATGATTCTTTTAGAAATAAACTTGCATGTTTAGAAAAAGAAAATAATGATTTGAAAAATGAGAATGTTTCCCTTATGTCTAAAATAAATGATTTATGTGAAGGGAACACTATTTTGAAGGAAAGATTATTTTGGTGGAAACTCAAAAAGAAGTTGTTTTTCAAGAAAACAAGACTTTGAAAAGAAAGATTTGTGAAAAAGAAAAAGAAGATTTTGTAAAAGAAAAAGAAAATTGATCATATATCTCACCATGCTTTACATGCCTCCACTAGTGAGATTAATAATTTGAAAAATAAGATAGATAATTTGAGCTCTAATTTGAGCACATGTGCATTCAACCATTCTAAGTTGGAATCCTTGTTTCAAAAGAAACAAGTTCCCCATGCTCATGCTCATACACATCATGCTCATGCTTATAGTGCACATCACGATCACAATCACACTCATAAGCATCATGCTAAGGTGTACATTTGTACATATTGTGGCCGCAAAGGCCATCTAGCAAAATATTGTTTTGATAAGAAACCATATCTATATTTTTTTAGTATAATAAATTTTGGGTTCCTTACAACAATGCTAACCCCAAAGGACCCAAGAAAACATGGGTACCAAAACCCCCACCTTTTGATTTGATGTAGGTGTGGGATCTCACAAAACGTGAGAAGGTTGGTACCTTGGTAGTGGTTGCAATGGACATGATGGACATACACTTGGTTGCATCACTATCAAGGAGCTTGGTGGGACAACCACCATACTTGGAGCTTTGGAGTTGGTAACAACCTCTAAACTCCTATTTTATTTATGTACATGCTTTATACTTTTATCATATTCATAGCATGTTCATGTTTTAAGATTTTGTGTGCTTCATGTGGTATTTACATGCTTAGATGTAGATTTGTCAAACTTGTATGTATACATATACAAATAGTGAATTACAATTGACTCTCAAATAATTTGAACTTCATGCTCACTTGTATCCACTTTATGCATATGTATAATCTAGTTTTGATGATTCTCTTTTATACATGTTTTACCTATTTTAGTGATTTACTTCATGTATATGCATGTTTAATTCAAATCTAATAAATATACATGTATACCCATGAGTCTCTTGCCTTCATGCAAACATTTAATAGACTTTTTTAATATTTGGGATATGTATGCATATTGTTGGATTTGTATAATTCATACATATACCATGTAAATTTTTTTTATGATTTGTTTTGATACAAATGATTTTTGTGTGTTGTTAAATAAAAATTTTAGTCATGATTTGATTTGGGCTTCAATGACTATTTTCATGTAGACACTATTTACATAACCTTTGAACACTCTATCTTTAAGAAAATATATAATTTGGAGCTTTATGGAATATGAGTGCTTGAACTTTTATGTATTTAGTAGTATTCATGAAATACATATGATCTTATTTTTTTTAAGGATCTTTAACTAGTTTGTCAAAAATCCATTTAAACTAGTTATCTATTCTTCAAGATTTGCACATGATCCTATTTTTGATTTTATGGATAAATTCTTTTATATTCTCAAAATTTATTTGATGCTTCATAATTTGAATATTAGTTTGAATGTTAACCTTTATCAACACTAGGATTTATACTTGTACACCTTATGGACCACAAATAAATCTATATATGATTGGGTTGAATGCTTATTTGTGCCTATTAGATGTACTAGTATAGCCTTATGTTGATGATCATTATATTCTTAAACTTGTATTCCCATTTGGATTTATGTTATGATCATGTGATTTCATTTCATGTATATGGTTATTTTGCCAAAACATTAAGATATACATGGATACCTCTTGAGTCATTTGCTTTTCATGCAAATCTATTTATAAGGACTCAATTGTATTTTGGGATATGTAGTATACTTAATGTCTTGTCAAAACATACATATGCTATGAAATAGAATTTTGATGATTTTCATATATTAAAATTTGTGATGATTTTCGTATTTTCAAAATTTATGATTTGAAGGAATATTGAGTTTCTTTGTCATTTTCATGATGTCATGTTTCACATAACATTAGTACACTCACTTCTTTTGAAAATTATATGGACTTTATGGATTAGAGTGTTTTTAGTGCCTTGTGTTCATTGATCTTTCATGAAAAACTTTTTGATTTATTCCTTGGTTGAAGGATTCCTTACTAGTTGTTAAAACACTTTCATTTAACTAGTTTGAATTCTTCATATGGTAGATTACATGATGTATACACTTATGCTTACTTTTCAATTGGTATCATTGGATATGTTCAATTGTATCAATATGACTTCATGTTGTGTATATTCATATTTTGATTGTATGAATGCTTTCAAATTTTAATTATATCTATTCATACATATATGTGATCTATTTGTGCTTATTTTACAAGTGGTATTTCCTTTAAAACACAAAGATTGTTGATGCTAAGCTTAATTAGATTTCAAATTGGTATTTCATAATAAGCTTATGCATTGTGTTTTGAATTGGTATCAAAAATTCAAATTTGATTATTTTACAATTGATATATCAAAATTTGTTGTTACTAAGAAAAAGTTAAAATTTTGTTTTGATAAAGAAAAATTCAAAATTTTTTGATTTGTATTGTCTATATGCAAGGAGAGCTTAACATCTCTCTTACATATAGATTCATGTTGAGTATATTATAAATTGAGGAGATTGACAACTCTTCTTTATATGATATACGTGTGTAGGGGGAGCTTCACATCTCCTCTTATGCATGACATATTATATGTTATGTGAATTAGGGCTTGTCATCCCTCTTTCATGTAATGTATATGTGTCGGGAAGCTAACTTAACGTCTTCCTCTTCATGAATTTATATCGCATATAAATTTTATTGATTGATTTGTATTTATCCCTCCTTGATTTCTTATTTTTGACAAAAAGGGGAGAAAAATTTGTTTGATGTATTCTTCTTTGAACCCTTTGTTGATGATTGACAAAAAGGGGGAGAAGAATTTGTGATTTTATATGCATGATTTCATGATTTCCTTACTTAAGGGGGAGTAAGATTTGTATTTATGCATATATGTTATTTTGCAATTAGGAGCAAAAGATTTGATTATGATTTGATTTATATGATTGCATCTCCTACATTGCATACATGTCAAGTGCTTCATTGAATATCTATTGCTTATTTATTATGCATGAGTTAAGGGGGAGCTTCTTTGAAGCTTTACTTTAATCCATGCATATATAATTTCATGAGTTTTGTCATCATCAAAAAGGGGGAGATTGTTGGCCCAAAGGCCTATCGCCCTAGTTTTGATGATGATCAACTCATGAAGTTATATTTACTAATGATCTTGTGCTAATTAGTGACAGATTCATGATCAAGATCTTAGTAGGTGCAAAGCTCAACAAAGGTTAAAAGATCAAGATTTGGAGCTTGCATGTTGTGATCCAAGGAGCTTTGGATCAAGCTTGGACCAAGTCAAGAAGATGAGAAGCCTTCAAGTAAAGACTTCAAGAAGTTGAAGACTTGTGTCTAGGTATAGAATTTGTATTTTTGTTTTAGTAAAAATGTAAAGGATAGATAGTTGGTGGATTGCTCAAGTCTATATCACACACACACACTCTTGATTTAAAGTGCTTTCATAAAAGATTTTGTTTAGAAAAGAATTTTTATTTGGAAAAAGATTTTTCTTTGAGACAAAATATTTGTTGGTTTTTGGTATTTCTATCATGTATATTCTTTTACCAAAACCAAGTTGTATACTAGATTTCAAAAACATAGATATTTCATATTGATTGTGGAGTGGATCATATCCATACACACTATGCTTTTAAATGGACTCAAATATCTTGTTTTTGTATTTGATAAAGGTTTGGAAAAACATTTCATGGAAAATTAGGTTTTTATCAAAAGAATTTTACCAAGTATTTTACCTTGATAGTAGTATGACACATGCTCATACTCTATGATTTTTCAAGACCAAAACATTTTATCCAAGACCCAAAACCAAAATCCAAATTGTCCAGGTCCTGGAAGTTCTGATTTTTCAGAATTTCTCAGTGACCGGTCGACCGGCAGTCGACCGGCACTCGACCGACATGCACAGTTTTGTGCATGTGCGTATCAGTCGACCGGGACTCGACCGGGACTCGACCGACCCAAACCTGTTGCTCTCTGGAAATTGCCAGTCGACCGGATCGGTCGACCGACAGTTCATTCCAGAAGAGCGGTCGACTCACCAGTCGACCGGTGGCTGCAACGGTCAGAAAAATGACCGTTGGCCGGTCGACCGGCGGTCGACCGCCAGCTCTGACAGAACCCCAACGGCTCTTTTCTGGGCAGCCTATATAAAGGGTTTTGTCATCTGTTTTAGAGAGAACATTTAGGAGACTTCTTGAGCTGTTTTTCAGACACTTTTAGAGGAGTTCTCTACAAGATTTTAGTGCAAATACTTCCAATCAAAAGGAAGAGTTTTTATCAGAGAGTGTTTAAGTGATTTCTTGTGTTTTCCAACAAAGCTTTCTTTCCTTCATTTTCTCACCACACACTTGAGCTTTCCATTGCTAGATATTCTTATAGGTGTGTTGTAGTGAGAGTGCTCTTTAGGTGATCAAGTGTTGTGATCATCAAAGAGATCCTTTCTTTGTATTTGAGGAGACGGGCAAGTGTGCTCGTTGTTGGTGGCTAGAGTTCGGTTGTGAACTCTTGGTGGTTCGAGGTACGGCCTCGGCGAGTCGGTGGACTTGCGTGTGTACGGGACTTGGGAGTCCGAGGGTTTGTAGGTGTACGGCACCGAGGAGAGATCCGGTGGGATCTTACATAGTGGAAATCCTTCGTGTGTCGAAGGCGGGGATGTAGAGCAAGTGTGCTCGAACCTCGAAACAACCCTTTGTGTTTGCGATTGCTTACTCTATCCCTCTCTCTCTCTTTGTCTCTTTTATATCTTGCATTCAAATTTATTGTGTTCATCTTATATATGCATGATATATTCCCTTGTGCTCATAATTGATATACATACTTGCTTGGGATTGTTGTTAACACTTGTATTCAACCAAGAGAGCCAACGCGGCACCTCAACCCATTCAAGGGGAATCTAGAGGAGCTTGTCCAGAGCCTCGCAGGGGAATTCGGCAACACTCTTGGTTATACATAAGTGTTAAATTAATAAGAAGCTTTAATTTGGTCAACTTAGTTTTAATTCCGCATTATTTGTTCATAAGTGACCTTTAGATTAGCCATCACCTATTCACCCCCCCTCTAGGTGATCTTACAGGATATACGCTAAGCATAAGAGTACAAGCAAGGATCAGAGTACAACACAAAGCGTGGTATACATGCATATGCCAACATAAAAGTACAAATACAAAGTCATCACAGGGTATGATAAAATATTACACATTACATGTGTCATATATCACAACCAAGTCCAAAAGTGAAATATACAAGATAAACACAAAATGCTCACGAGTAGGATGAAGATCCCGTGAGTCAAAGAGAAGTCTGGCGCAAAAGAACCGAGCTAGTCTGCCTGCTCACTAAGAAAGCTCAATCTACTGTGGATGGCTCCACTTCGATCCAGCTTCTAAACCTGAACATACAAATCCAAGGGAGTCAGGACCTCCCCCAATGAACAGGCTACAGCCAATGGCTTAAAGGACAGGAATAGGAGAGTTAGAACAGTGTAATGAATATCAATCAGTAAGTATGGAAGCATAATGGAAAGACATTGTATAAGATTAGATTACGGCTTTATGAGACTAGTACGTCGAAGGAATAATCCAAACAAGGAAACCCTCATCTATATACCTTTATCTCATATCATCGTAATCCAAGCACATACAACGGAATAACAAAGTGGTTATATCAGGAACACGTAATAGACATAACAGGAATATAGGAATCATAACAAGAATCATGACATAACAAATATAATAGGAGTCATAACATAACAAGTATCATCACGAGAACTATAACAGGAATCATAACTAACATCTATTATTATTATTACTCGTCTGACCCATATATCTAGGTATGTGTCTCGGTATATATCCCAACGCACATACATCCATATATAAGAAAGTCGAGAGTTGTTACCGGAAGTAGATGAAGAACTGACAGAGCTTCTTATAGTAGTTTCCATACACCTGGAACCAGTTTGGAGGCCCAAAGTCCCCCTAACACTAATCTCCTGTGGCCCTAAGTCCCACTAACACTACCGCCAATATTTCATTCCCATACCATAAGCAAGGTGTCATTCCGGCATTCACCACTTCCTCCCATTCCCCATACAAGTTGTAGCTTATTAAGAATTATCAGATTACGGGAAATAACTGGACATAACAGGAAAAGCCCTACAGATTCAAGAGGTGGCCCCCACCGAGTATGGTGTGGCACTTGTTCTGAGGGGATGGATTCTAGAGATGGCCCCCACGGATTCAAGAGGTGGCCCCCACCACGTGTGTGATGTGGCACTTTGCTCCGTGTGGTACTTAGTTCCATTCAGAATAACAAGACAGGATTCCCGTAAACATGATAATCACAAAGTCAAACATATCATGCTGGGTGTTAAGTGATAGCATGACAGGATGGTGATATTAACAAGCAACCAAACATGTCAAAGGATTGATACTAGTCAGGGCAAGTCATGGCATAACAAAAGGGTCTTGCCAAATAGTGGCATGCCAAGTAGTCAGGTGATAACATATCAGACATCAAGTGACATACATGTGTTAAATGGAAGCATGAAACTGACAGGTCTGAAGTAATGACATGGCAGGTGGTAACATAGAAGTAACCAAGGTCAACGACCACGAAGGGTCGGCCAAGCATGGTATGCGATAAAGAAGTAAGAATAGCACCGGCATGGTACAAGTATAAGAATGAAACAAGCAGTTGCATGGCAATACATAGACATGGAAATATGAAGTGACAAGAGGTGATATACATCAAGTAATGAGTCACTAAGTACTATATACAAACACATGAACCAAGCATAAGATCCAATATTCAGAAAAGAAATCAACTATAATAGACAGCCAAAGTTAGTCGACTAGGGTCAAGGGAGTAGTCGACTAATAGAGGGATTAGTCGACTAACAGTCTAGTATAGTCGACTAAAACTGTGCACCAGAGAGATGGGTTTCTGATTCAGGAAAAGTTAGTCGACTAGGGTCAAGGGAGTAGTCGACTAATAGAGGGATTAGTCGACTAACAGTCTAGTATAGTCGACTAAAACTGAGATACAGAAAGTTGGGTTTCTGTTACAGGGAATGTTAGTCGACTAGGGTAAAAGGGGTAGTCGACTAGTGATCTATAGTCGACTGATAATTAGGCTAAGTCGACTAAAACTGTGTTTCCAGAAAAGATTACGTTTCAAACTAAGGGTTTCAAGTCGACTAGCTCCTAGGTCAAGTCGACTAATCGTGGTCTGAAAACAGATTACAGAACTGAATTTGATGGTTGTTCTTGATGGTTAAAAATATGATTTTGAAGACACAAATGTACAAGATCTGGAAGCATAAATATACTAAGAATTGTATGAGTCTTGGTGAGTAAAAATACTCACTTGGAATGGTTAGGAGAAGCTTGAAAAGATCGTGGTCGGTAAATAATCCACGGCGATATCTCCGATGAAGAAGGAGACGATCCCCAATCCAAAAGTGGTAGTTGAGGTGAAGATGATGACCTTGGTGAAGCTTTGAGAGTTGGTGGTTGAAGTTGAGATGGAGGAGGGAATTGGTGAAGGCAATCTTTTTGATGAAGTGAAGAAAAAGGAAATGGAAATGTAAAGGAATTGTTTATATATGATTTGGATTTTGTGAAGGAGGTGAAATTAAAGTAGATGAGAGGGGGGTTTTTGCAAAGTGGAGGAGGGGGATGAGTGTCCCTCTCTTGGCCACTTGGCCGGCCATGGGGGAGAGAGAGAAAGAGGGGCATTAATGGTGGAGGTAGGTGGGAGTTGTGTGGAGAGGAAAATTGGAATTTTGGAAAATTGGAAAATCATGTGGCTTGTGGAGGAAGGAAGGGATTAAAGAAAAGGAAAAAAAGGAAAAGAAATTAAAAGAGAAGATATTTTCTCTTGGAATCAAGAAATGAAACTGTTGAAAAGACTGATACCCAGGTTTAAGTTGGGGATGCGGAAAACATTTCGGAAAATACCGAAATCGTCCGAAATTCAAGTATCTCGGAACGACTCGTAAAATTTACCAAAAATCAAGAATATTATACTAAGAATTATAGTGAAATCCGTTTTAAGAAATACTTTATACTTTTAAAACTAAAAATCCCGGAACCAATTATCTACCGACTCCGGTGGAATTTTCATAAATTCATAAAATCCTCAGAAAAGCATTTAGGTAGGAAATGTAATTCTAAGACATAATGTCTAAAGACCCATCTAGAAATTCCAAACCGTTTGTAAATTAAAAATCCAAGGATCGGTCAGCGGCACTGGCCGACACCGGTTTTTGAAGAAATTTCTTTTAATTCAAGAAAATTCCAGAAATCATATAAAATCTAGAATATTGGAAAATGATATTTAAAATTGAAATCGATCAAATCTGAACACCGGAAGGACTAAATCGAGTAATATACTAGGATCGGGTCTTCGGTTCAGACTAGGGCTGACTCCAAGACCACGAATCCAAATCCAAGACAAAACAATCATGTAAGGAATTCATAATACAAAATAAATACAGGAAACAAATCGAAAAATACGATCGAAAAATCTGAATACGTAACTAAGTACGTATTCGGGAACGGGGTATTACATAAGTTGTCCAATTATTACAGATTATGTCTATGATGATCGATTTCATTGGATTAGCAAATATATAATAATAGGAAGAGCATGTGTGGTATAGGGGTACATGATCTCTGGGTGTATAACATGATAGTAAGTGTCAAGTCCACATAAAGGTGATAATCATGAATCAGGTAATTAACAAGTCAAGTGTCATGATACTGGGTGAAGTACAATAGCACAGGATTACAACATCATGCGAGTAACACGTTATGCAACATAGTACAAAAAACAGTATAAGTAAATATTTCAAGCTCTTCTCAATCATATTAATAATAATTATAAATTAAATTATTAAATAGCCAGATGGGGCTAAGCTGAAGTAAAGCTGGAGCAGAGTTAGATCTTATCTGGTGAAGCTAAGCTATAGGTGAAGCTAAGCTCGCAGCGCAAGGCGCTAGGCACACGGAGGAGCAAAGCTCATTGCGAAGCTGGCACAGCGTTAGGCGCTATCGCTCACCGCGAAGCTATTGCCCACTGCAAAGCTAACGCATTGGTGTAGCTAGAAGCTCGCGGTGAAGCTACGCTCGCGGCATAGATAGCCACTCGCGGTAAAGCTAGAATATGAATGCTTACCCAGCGCTCGCGGCGAAGCTACGCTCGCGGTAAAGTTAGATCCTCACAGCATAGCTAGCATGTGAATGCTTTGCCAATGCTCGCAGCGAAGCTATGTCCATAGTGGAGCTAGCGATAAAGTGCTGAGCGCTAAGCTCGCCTACTCAGCAGAGCTAGTAAGGCCCAGTGGCTAAGCCCAGAGGCTGAGGTGAAGCCCGAAGGCGAGGGTAAAGCTCGGAGGCTAACGATAGCTTGAAGGCTAAGACCATTAGGCGCACCCAATCAAGCACTAATCCCAGTACAAGAATAAGCACTCGAGTTAAAAAGCACTTGCTTACACAAATAACAAGCACTCGTATATCATATAACAAACGCTCGCATAAGCAAATATCAAGCACCCACATAAACACATAACGAGCATTTTCCTATCGATGACCGGGGCACGTTAGCGGACTCCGACGGCGGGGTAGCTCCAATGGAGCTAGCACGTAGAGAGAAAAATACCCAGAGAGAGACTAGAGAGAGAAGATAAAGAGAGTAGACACACAGAGAGAGAATGAGAGAGAAAAGAACAAAGAGAGAAGACAGAGGGAAAGAGAGAATGAGATAGAGAAGAGAATGTAGAGAGAAGAGAACAGAGAGAAGACAGAGAGAGAATGAGAGAGAGAAAGAGAAGAGAACAGAGAGAGAAAATAGAGAGAGAATAAGAGAGCGAAGACATAGTGAGAAAAGAATAGAGAGAAAAGAGAAAAAGGAGAAGACAAAGAGGGAACAGAGAGAGAAGATAGAAGGAAAGAGTAGACAGAGAGAGAAGAGAAGAGAGAAGACATAGAGAGAGTACAAAGGAAGAGGAGAGGGCCAGCCAAGGAGAGAGAAAGGTGGGTTGGTAGTGCAGCCAGGTGGAGGAGGCCGGCCTGAGCTGGGCACGACTTGGGGTAGAGAGGGAGGAGGTGGAGGAGAGGGGGAGTTGTGTTGCTAGTGGAGGTGGTGGCTATTAGTGGTGGTGGAGCGCTAAAGAGAAATGGCCGGAGTTGGGCCTGAGCTGCGCGCGCGGCAGAAAGGAGGCCAGAGGGAGGTGGTTGCCGGTGGTGGCACACCCAAGAGAAGGAGAAGAGGGAGGGGGAGCTGGCCAGCGAGTGGCTGCTTGGCTGGCTGCCGGCTGGTCTCCACGGCCAGAGAAGAGGAGAGAGTGGGGGTGAGCTCAGGCCCCTGGTGGCTGCCAGGCTTCGCACGGAGGGAAGATGGCCAGGGAGCTAGGGAAGCTCGGGGTCGGGGTGGCTGGACGGAGGAGGGGCTGGCTGTGCGCGTCGAGGAGGAGAGGGGGAGTAGGATGAGATAGTAGAGTTGGGATGGTGTGTCAGGGAGTGGTGGCCGAGCTGGTGGCTGGCGGAGAGGGAGAGGTAGAGTTAGAGAAAGAGCGAGAGGGTGTGATTGAGGTATTTCCTGCACACAAGAATACAAAATTTTAGAACTTAGAATAAAGAGTGCAAGTACTCAATACTACCGCAATAGCAAGTGGCTATACGGGTCGTGATCCACAAGGAGGGACTAGGGATGAAAACTTTTTTAGCAAGTATTCTTTTAAGTTACAAAGAATGGTTAAAGATCTTCTTTTAGTTCTCTAAAAAGAAAATGAAAAAGAGTTAAAGTTAAGTTAGGAAGAAAGTGATAGATAGAGAAGGTGGAGAAAATGAAAATGGATATGTACAAAGAAGTTGAAAAAGAGTGAAAGAGAATGGGAAGATTGTGGTGTTGGTAATTTACACTAAAATTAAAAGAAAAGAAAACTAAAACCTAAAAAAGTTACTTACCTTTTCGGCGCCTGCTTACCTTTGACCCGTATCGATGATGTACCTTTTCCTGAAGGCAAGAGAAGTATGACAAATCTGATCTTGACCATTCTTGTATTATACTATGAATTGAAGGGCAAGCTACACTATCATATAAATGAATATCCATCACCATAAGCCATCAACGGTACTTGCAAGGGCAAGGCAACTTCGAGTCTATCGGTTTCATTTGGATCCACAAACACAAAAGAGGGAAGTAAACGAAAACAAGAGTAAAGAAGAAAAGAAATTTTGATTCGATTCAAATAATAATGGAAGAAAAGATCACTTACACCGGTGTCACTTTCAGTACAAGCTTGCTCTCTTCCTCCATGAAAGTATCCTCTCCTCTCAGTTACATAAAGAAAATAAAAATTATATGAAAGAAAATAAAAAACCTAAGTTACTAACTACACATTAGCCTAAATTCTACTCACTGCTTGATCGTTCCCTCTGGTCTCTGGAAAACCCTGTATTTATAGGCAAAACCTATCGGGCAGAGACGTAAGAAGATAGGGGGAGCAAACGCTCCCCCTAACTCTCTAACAAATCCGCAGAAACGCGGCTATGGATGTGTCTCCGTGGCCTGGGTTTGGCCAGCTGGCCACACCCGGGGAGCACACGTCCTGATTTTGATGATTTTATTTTATATGGTTCTGGATTTCCCGTTACAGCTCCTGGATTTGACGAAACAACGTTTGATCTTGGGCTTAACTGATTGATTTGAAGAGATATGTTTTTAACTGATTTTCAACCGATCTAAACCGACCTTATCTGCCTTAATTTACTGACTTCGAATAATTCTGATTTAAATCAGAATTTGATGGGCTTTTGGGCTCGTTTCTCTTCCCTCTCCTTTTGTAATGAGCCTGCAAATAAATTAAACAATAATTAGGAAAAGACAGAGTTTATTCTATAATAAGTATGAGAATATGATAATGAATGTGCAATATTAGCGATCGATCACACCCCCATACTTATCTTTTACTCGTCCTCGATCAAAACAACTAAACAAAAAATTATTAGACCACTTTCCCAGGTCACATGATTACAATGAGCATGTGCAACAAGCCGTTAAACCTCTAGGTTTCTCGTGAGGGTTTTCAGTGGATTACACCCACAAAATCTGTAAAGAAAGAAAAAAATGTTAGTATTTTGAACACATTTTGAAAAAAAATATTTGAATTATTATTGTAAGATTTAAGTAATTTATAAGTTATAGAAAAACCAAAATTTTTATTCCTAAACTTAGTCTTTATTCAAAAATTTGTTGTCAATCAAAGTAAGGAGTTAAATTGTACCTCTCATCTAGTCTATTACTTTACCCTAAGTCATATGCACCTTTGTGACCGTGAAATTTTAACTAAGGGTTTTTTAACTCTAACTCTTATGCCTTATTTATTTATTTATTTATTTATTTGGTGGTATTATTGTAGAATCACCTAGAGGGGGGTGAATAGGTGATGGTTAATCTAATGGTCACTAAATGCCAAATAATGCGGAATTAAAAACTATTATGATTTAAACTAAACTCTTAAACTAAACACCAAGTTTAACACAAGAGTGTAGCCGAATTCCCCGTGAAGGGCTCTGGACTAACTCCTCTAGATTCCCCTAGATAAGGGTTGAGGTGCCGCGTTGGCTCTCTTAGTTGAAAACTAGTGTTAGTAAACAATCCCCAAGCATATATCAATAAAGCACACAAGGTATATCAAGCATATAAAGATGAACACAATTTAAGCATGCAAGATATAAACAAGAGACAAAGAGAGAGAGAGAGAGGTGAGCAATCGCAAACACAAGGGAATTGTTTCGAGGTTCGAGCACACTTGCTTTACATCCCCGCCTTCGACACACGAAGGATTTCCACTATAAACGATTCCACTGGATCACTCGGTGCCGCAACACCTACAAGCTCTCGGACCCTCTAGCCCTTACACACCGCAAGCTCTCTAGCTCGCCGACCGCACCTCAAACAAGAGTTCACACACGAACTCGAAACACTGCGAACACAACCGTCCGCCTCCTCAAAGTACAAGAAAAGATCTCTTGGTGATTTAAACACTTGATCACCAATAAACACTCTCATAACAAAACCCTATAGGTAGATATAGCAATGGATAGCTCAAGTGTTTGTGTGAGAAAACAAGGATTGAAACTATGGTGAAAAACTCAAGAAATCTCTTTTAACACTCTTGATAAAACTCTCCTTTTGATTGGAAATATTTACTCTAAAACAAGTGGAGAAAACCTCTTAAAAGAGTTGGAAAAACTGGTGAAAAATCCACTTGAAAATCTTAATCAAAACAGCCCCCAAATGCCCCAATTTATAGAGCTAGAAAAATTAGCCGTTGGGGTCTGACAGAGCTGTCGGTCGACCGCCCGGTCGACCGCCAACGGTCAGAAATCCGACCGTTGGGGCAGCGGTCGACAGGCCCGGTCCACCGAGCCTCTGGAACAGAGAACAGTTTCTCTGTCGGTCGACCGCTTGGTCGACCGGGGTTTTCCAGAGAGCACAAGCTCTCTGGCAGTCGACCGTCTCGGTCGACCGGCCCTCCAGTGTACAAAGGCGTGCACGTCTGTGCACGTCGGTCGATCGACCTGGTCGACCGACTTCAACTTCGGTCGACCGGTCGGTCGACCGGTTGAAGCCAGAAAACTGGGACTTAAAAGATGGTCGTTTTGGCTCAGATAAAATCCCATAAAATACTGAAAAAACTACAAAAATAGTTTTACCAATATACTTTGATAAACAAACATGCTTGCACAAAATCAAGGCATGTTACAACTGATTTGGACTATTTTTGTAATATGAAAAAATTGGCTCAAATGAAAACAGTATTTTCCAAAACTTGATTTTTCCAAGCTTCTCCAAATACAAAAACAAGATATTTAAACTCATTTGAAGCATAGAGTGTATGGATATGATCCACTACACAAACATGGTGAAATATCAATATTTTTGACATTAAGCTCTAAATATGATTTTGGATAAAAGATATGTATATAAGAAATTTCAAAAACCAAAAAGGTATTTTTCCAAAGTAAAAATTCTTTTCTAAAACAAACTAAATCAAGAGTGTGTGTGTGTATATGATACTTGAGCAATCTACCAACTATTCTATCATTTACATTTTAATCTAAAAACAAAATCTTCTAAAACAAACCTAGACTCAAGTCTTCATCTTCTTGAAGTCTTCACTTGAAGCCTTCTTGACTTGGTCCAAACACCGTGCAAGCCTCCAAAACTTGACTTCAAATCCTTTGTTGAAGCTATGCACATACTAAGATCTTGATCATAAATCTGTCACTAATTAAACACAAGATCATTAGTACTATAACTACATGAGTTGATCATCATCAAAACTAGAGTGATGGGCCTTCGGGCCAACAATCTCCCCCTTTTTGATGATGACAAAACTCATGAAGTTATATATACATGGATTAAAGTAAAGCTTCAAAGAAGCTCCCCCTTAACTCATGCATAACAAATAAACAAATAAATATGCAATGTATGCTCATAAACATGTATGCAAATGAAGGAGTAAACATGCTAATCAAGCATAAAACAAAAATCACAAAATCTTTTTCTCCTATTTGCAAAACAAAACATATATGCATAAACACAAATACTAATCCCCCTTTAGCAAGGAAAACAAATACTTCTCCCCTTAAGTAAGGAAAACATGCATATATCTCAAATACTTCTCCCCCTTTTTGTCAATCATCAACAAAGGGGTTAAAGTAAAAATAAAAACAAATAAATTTTTTCTCCCCCATGTTGTCCGAAATAAGGAACCAATGAAGGGGTAAACACAAATCAATCAATAAATGGTTATATGGATATACATTCATGAAGAGGAAGACGCTAAGTTAACTTCCCTACACATATGCATTACATGAAGAAGGGATGACAAGCCCCAATTCACATAACACATATTATGTAATGCATAAGAGGAGATGTGAAGCTCCCCCTACATACGTGTATCACATAAAAAAGAGTTGTCAAGCTCCTCAATATACAATACACTCAACATGAATTTATATGTAGAAGAGATGTTAAGCTCTCCTTGCATATATGCAATACAACTCAAAAATATTTTGATTTTCCTTATAAAACAAAATTTTGAATTTTCTCAATAAAACAAATCTTGAGAATTTTTCTTAAAATTTTTTATTTTCTTATCATAAATAACTTTGTGCTTTAAATATGTAAATCAATTTTAACTCAAGCACAAAAAAACTCATATATATGTATGAAAAAAAATGAGTATACCAATTGAAATTGACACATACATATATAAGAAAACAAAATATAAGTATATACAAAAATAGAGTCAAATTGATACCAATTGAAACGATTCAATGATACCAATTGAAACAATAATAGGATCATGTGTATAACTCATAAAACATTGAAGAATAAATAACTAGTTAAATTAATTTAAAAAAAAACTAGTTAAAGATTCTTCAAAAACATGAAATCAAATCATATGTATTTCATGAGTCATACTAAATACAAAAAAATTCAAGCACTCATGTTCCATAAAGCTCAAAAATGATCATGAAACAAAGTCATGAATAAACAAATAAGGTGTGAGTGTTCAAAAATCATGTAACTAGCATTTTCATGAAAATAGTCAATGAAGCTCAAAATGATCAAAACAAATTATTCATTTTATTTTATCAAACAAAACATGAAAATTTATTTTTCATTAAAACAAAACAAACTTCTAGGTATATGTATGATTTATCTAAATCTAACAATATGCATACATATCCCAAACATAAAAGAGTCTATTAAAGGTATTTGCGTGAAGGCAAGAGACTCACGGGTATACATGTATATTTATTAGATTTGAACAAAAATTACATATACATGAAGTAAAACAAAAATAGGCAAAACAAGTGTAAATGAAAGAATCATCAAAACTAGCCTATACATGTGCATAAAGTGAGTACAAATGAACATGAAGTGCAAACATATATGAATCAATTTGTTGTTCACTATTTGTAAATGTATTACAACAAGTTTTGATAAAAACTACATCTACCATGTATATACCACATGAAGCACAAAACTACATAAAACATGAACATGCAATATGATATCATGAAAATAAAAGCATGTACGTAAATTAAGAGTTTAGAAATAGTTACCAACTAGGGAACTATGTTCCAAATCTCCAAACATGGTGGTTGACCCACCAAACCTTCTTGATAGCGATGCATTTATATATGTGTCCATCAAGTCCATGTGCATCCACCATCAAGACGCCAAATCTCTCACGTCGTGTGAGAGCCCTCACCTACATCAAATACAAAAGGTGGGGACTTTGGTACCCATTTTCTTTTGGGTCCTTAGGGGTTAGCTTTGTAAGGAACCCAAACATTTTTATTTTTAGCAAAATTTAAAATATGCAACTTATCAAAACAAAATTTTGCTAAATAGCCTTTGCGGCCACAATGTGTACACTTGTACACCTTAGGATGCATATGGGTGTGGGTGTGGTCATAACGTACAACATATGCATGATGAGGATGATGATGATGTGCATGAATGTGTGGAGTTTGTTTCTTTTGAAACAAAGATTCCAACCTCTTATGATTGAATGCACATGAGCTCAAAGTAGAGCTCAAACAATCCATTTTATTCTTCAAAACATTTATCTCATTTGTGGTGGCATGTAAAACATGGTGAGATTGTGAAACAATTTTCTTTTTCTTTTTAGAAAAATTTTCTTTTTCACAAATTTTTCTTTTTAAATAAGAGTTTTCTTGAAAACAACTTCTTTTTGTTTTTCCACCAAAACAATTTTATTTTTCAAATTAGTGTTTCCTTCACAAAGATCATTCAATTTAGACATCAAGGAAACATTTTCATTTTTCAAAAACTCATTTTCTTTTTCTAAACATGCAATTTTATTTTTAAAAGAATCATTTTTATTAAGCATGCAATCAAAATTCTTTTCAAATTTTTATTTTCTTTCTTAATTATGTCATATTTCTCTAATAGTTGTTGACAAAATGAAGCAAGTTTATCATATGACATGTCATTATCTTCTACCTCGGATTTGGTAGTTACCTCAAGGGAGTTATCCCCTTGGACCATATAGCACTTATTGGAGACGTCACTTCCAACATCCGAATCGCTCCCGGCATAATATAGATCCTTTTTGCCAAGGGAGGTGATGATGTTCCAAGCTACAAAAGCCGAATCAATGTTAGCAATCCTAGATAAATAAACATCATCTAGGCTACTCTTCAAAGCATGTAGGGCTTTAGCATTAGCCTCAAGATTCTTACCATTTAAGCAATATGCATTATTATAGATGGCAAAGTAAACATGAATGCCTAGGGCCTTGAGGTACAAAGACATCTTAACCTTCTAAATTTGGATATTAAGAATGTCAAAAGAGGGTGGTGACATGAAATCCATGGTGTGCGTACAAAATATAGTGATTAGCCTAAAAAGAGGATCTTTAACTCTAGGTTGTAAGACCCAAATTCAGAGCACTTGGCTCTGATACCAATTGTAGAATCACCTAGAGGGGGGGTGAATAAGTGATGGCTAATCTAATGGTCACTAAATGCCAAATAATGCGGAATTAAAAACTATTATGATCTAAACTAAACTCTTAAACTAAACACCAAGTTTAACACAAGAGTGTAGCTGAATTCCCCGTGAAGGGCTCTGGACTAACTCCTCTAGATTCCCCTAGATAAGGGTTGAGGTGCCGCGTTGGATCTCTTAGTTGAAAACTAGTGTTAGCAAATAATCCCCAAGCGTATATCAATAAAGCACACAAGATATATCAAGCATATAAAGATGAACATAATTTAAGCATGCAAGATA